>VMDO01015917.1:12500-49547 GCA_007922755.1 Pedetes capensis
TGTTTTATTCTGCTTTCAGAAGTAATAGGTACTAATTGTATAAAAACCAAACATTTTTGGGTATGGTAGTGCACACCTGTAATCCCAGCAGAGGCAGGAGGATCGCAGGTTCAAGGCCAGAGGCAACCTACATAATTCAGTGAAACCTTGTCTCAAGATAAAAAGTGAAAAAAGAGCTAGGGGTGCAGCTCAGTGTTAGAGCGTTTGCAAAGAACTTGTAAGGCCCTGGGTTCAACCCCTAATACCACAAAAAGAAAATATAAATTAAAAGCCAAGCTCTGTAGAAATTTAGAGTATGAAAAAGAAAAGTCCTAGTAATCTTGCAACTCGGAGATAACTTAAAATTAGATTTTTCTTCTACATATAATTTTTATTTTTTACAAATATAGGCTGATTCTGGGTTTTCCCTCTCACAGTGTAAAAATATACTTCATGATGTTAGTGAACTTTGATATGGTGCCACTGTCCCAAAACCCACTCACCTGCATCCATATGCATTCTCAGCCTCCCCTCTAGTGTGAACTATTCATGTTCCGTCTAAGGCCATCACCCTGGCACTGAATCCATTATCTGGAAACATAGCTGTGCTCTTTACATATCAAAGAGTGCACATTTATCAGAATTAGACTGTATAAGTGGTAATGAAAAGAAAATAGGCCTACAAACTCAAACAGTTGGTCTGGGGTAGGGGCAGCAAACTCACATGAGCATAGAGGATATTTTTAATTTTCAACTAAATTCTTTTTGACGATACCATATTTTGGTATTATTGTAAAGTAAAAAAGCAAGTACTGTATACAAAAATCAAGAGGAAAAAGGAAATGAGAATGGCAGAGCTTCGTCTGATTCAGAGATTGAGAAGTTGTAGAGTACTCAAAAGTTGCTAACTTGTTAGGACATAAATACTTTTTGGACTGAACAGAATTATTGATCATTAGGCATTCCTTTTGGCCTAGAGCATGACATGAAAAAAATGACTTGAGATTCTGAGGGCGTCATGACCTGAGAAAGTTCCAGGAATCTCGGCTATGAACTACTTTTTTGGTAGATTACAGTTTGGACTTTAGGTACTATTTTATGACAGGCTAAAGGCCAAGGAATTATAAACTGCATAATGAAAAGGACAGTGTGTGATGATAATACAGGGTGATGGTGGTGAGCCATATGCCGTGCTTTGATTCCTAGTTCTTTGGCTTGTAATATGACAGTGGGCAAGAAATTAACTTTTCTACACCTGCTTTCTCATTTATAAAATAGGAATAATACCTCGTATGGATTAAATGAGATATTGTTAGCAAATGTACTTGGTAGAATTTTAAATCTCAGCGTAGGTATACGATAGGCTGAATAATATAGCTCTTCAAAGAGGTCTATGTGCTAATCCCTGGAACCCATGAATGTCTTAAAAGAGATTTTGCAGATGTAGTTAAAGATCTGGAGAGAATGAAATTATCTTGGTCAAAAGGGTCCTGAGAAGAGGGAGATTAGGAGGTCAGAGTTAGTAGATGTGACAGTAGAAGCAAGAGGTTAAGGTGATGTGACTGGGAACGTGAGCCAAGGAATGCAGGTAGGCCTCTAGCAGCTGCAAAAAGACAAGGTAACAGGTTCTTTCCTGAGATGGAACCATTTTCCAGGTGGAATCGGCCATGTAAAACTCATTTCAGTTTTATGACCTTCAGAATTATAAGAGAACAAACCAGTACTGTTTGAAGTCACTGTGATATGTATGTTTTTACAGCAGCAATAGGAAACTAATAAAGAATGTTATTCAAATTGAAAAGGAAAGTTTCTTTGATAAGTCATTAGCCCATTGTCAAAAAACAATATTCTTTTTTGTAATTTGAAGCCTGGGATAGCAGCATCTGGGTTTTTAGACTTCCTTACAATGTGGTATAAACTTCTATAGTGTGGATACATTGAAATTTCCTTTGGCCTTAATTCTCAGATGGCACTAGAGACTTTGAGTAAATAATTAAATTTGAAAGGGGGAGTGAAAAGGACTCATAAACCTCTGTAACATCTGAGTGTCTCTAGAGGGCTTAATTTTTTGGGACAGAGTTCCTAGCTGAGTTTCCTTGGCAACACGTTAAGCCTGGTCTAGCAGGATGCTTTAAAACAGTTTCTCCAAGCCCAATGTGTTTTGTATCTGCACACCAGAGGGTCGTGGTGGTGGTGGTGGTGTTAGGTGCCGTCCAATCAGGTCTGACTCATAGGGAGCCTTTGTACAGTAGAATGAAACACTCTCCAAAATTGTGCCATGCCCAGCATGATTGTCAGTGCTTCTCTGCTATTCATAGGGTTTTCGATGGCTGATTGTTTCAGGAGTGGACTGCTGGGTCCTTCTCCCAAGCCAGCAGCATCTGGTGTTCCCAGGCAGTTTCCCATCCAAGTACTAACCAGGCCCGACCCTGCTTAGCTTCTGAGATCTGACAAGATTGGACACCAGGGTGGTATAGCTGTAGATGCAACAGATGGTAGTATTTCAAAACTTGCCTCAGGTGCAGACTCAGGGCTTTCCATGGCCTGATGGTTCAGCTGAGGAAAGCATCTGTCTTTATGTGTTGTCTGTACACTGTATTAGCAGTCCTTGCCAACAGCCTTTCAGTCCTAGATCTTCAAATAAAAATATTTCACACTAGGATATGGATTGATAAAGCAGCACCTATCATAAAGAAGTGGTAGGGCTTGAGGGCATGAAAACTTTACAGGGAGGGCATGGGTAAGATGATTGAGGATGTATAACCCAGAGCTGTTTTCTAGAGTATCAGCTAGGTAGAATTTCCTAGTCCTAAAAGGTAAAGACAAGATGTATTATTCATGAGTCAAGCCAGTTCATAGCTAACTAGCATGCTCTTGGACATATTCTCAGATGCCACATGCATAAATCACTTTATATATTATATTAATCTCTGGAGTTTTTTGTTTTGTTTTGTTGTTTTGAGCAATTTAGATTTTCTAAGTAAAATTCATGGTTTTATCTATATTTGCTTTAAACATAAGATATTTTAATCAGTTGCTACTTTGGACACCTGCCTCTGTGGTGGCTCATTAACGCATTATTAACTACTTAATTAATAGTTTAGGAAACTATCCCAGTCAGTTGACTACACCATTTTAGAAATTGCTACCAATTACAAGAAATTACTTTTTACCTTTAGAAACCTTACATCTTCTTAGTCCTTACAAATATTATGTATAAATGGTTTCAAATGGTGGTTGTTGTTGTTGTTAGGTGCTGTGGAGTCGGGTCAGACTCATAGTGAACCCTCATAGGGTTTTCAGTGGTTGATTCTCGGAATTGCCTCGGGAGTAGATTGCCATGTCCTCCTTTCGTTCAAATGGTTGGCCTTCTTTAAATGCAATCAGGTTGTTTTATTAATTGTTAATACTTTGATGAAAAGTCTTTATATCAAGAGTGTCCAATCTTTTGACTTCCCTGGGCTTCATCAAATCAAGAGGAATTGTTTGGACCACACATAAGTTATGTAATATAGTGAGTACATATACATAATAAGAGAGGTCACAGAAAATAAAACACTAAAAACACATGATGGTAGAAGATTTTGTGAGGCCACATTACTAGCTGTCTTGGGCTACTTGTTGCCCATTGGCTGAGGGTTGGACATGGCTGCTTTATATGCATTAGACCTACAAAAATATTGTTCATACCAAGCAAAATTAAATTTATGTAGGAGGGCAGCACTCACCTAGCATACATGAGGACCTGATTTCAATCTCCAACAGTGCAAAAAATAACAAGATTAAAATAATTGTATAGAGCAGAGTTTTAAAGTGAATGTAAATAGTACTAAACATTTTCTCTCTGCAACCTGTCTTACAGATTCTTTCTGTAAACTAAACTTTAAAAAATTAGAGTGCAAAACAACAACAAAAAGGACAGATGAAAACTGATTTAGATGCTTTAACATACAATAAAGGATTTTAGAGTTAATTTGATCCCATCTCTGGTTATTTTGTTATAGAGAAGAGAGCATATTGGGGGGGCATATATGTTTATTTTTATTTTTATTGATGTAGAGGCACTTACATAGTTATTGTTATATTATGTTCTGGGCCCTGAAAGATAGTAAATAAAATAAAATAAAAACAAAACATTGAATTTCTATAGATTGTCTCTACTTGCTCATTTTTTGATCAGTAGTGTGAGTATACATAGCTTATACTTTTTTTTTTTTTTTTTTGTACTGGGATGCTGAACCCAAGGCCTTGCACGTACTTTGAAAGTACTGTGCACTGAGTTGCACCCCCAACCCATTTTTAAATTTTTTATCTGAAGACAAGATCTTACTAAGTTACCCAGGCTGCTTCTGGTGTTGAACCAGTGATCCTGTGCCTCAGCCTCCTGAGTGAGTGGGATTACAGGCATGCACCACCATACCTGGCTCTGTACACAATTTTTAAAAGACTTCTTTTTCCTTACTGATGGCTTTGATGGCTTACTTTCAGATGTAATGAGATATGACAAAAGAATGGTAATTTAAAGCAGTGCTCCCCAGCCTTTTTGACCCCAGGGACTGGTTTCTAGGAAGATAGCTTTTCCTTAGACCAGGGAGTGGAGATTAGTTTTTGGAATGGTTCAAACATATTACATTTATTGTATACTTTGTTGTTGTTATTACATTGTAACATATAATGAAATAATTATACAGCTTACCATAATGCAGAATCAGTAGAATCCGTGAGCTTGTTTTCTGGCAACTAGATGGTCCCATCTAGGGGTGATGGGAGACAGAGGCATCTGAAGTGTGTTGCTCGTATCCAGACTGCTCTGTAATCTCATATTGCTTGCTGTTACTGCAGAAAACCCTGCTTTGCAAAGATAGAGTGTTTGAAATGGAAGTAGGCTTTTCAGTGCTATTGTGACGATCTTAAGATACTCTACCTTGACTTTAATCCAAAATTTATGGAGATTTAAAGTTGTCTCTAACATATTTGTAAGGCTGCTGTCACTTGCAACCTCCTCCTATCAGTATCTAATGTCGCCACTCATCTGACAGGAGACAGAGCTCAAGTGATAAAAAGTGATGGGGAGTGGATGTAAATACAGAGGAAGCTTCACTTACTCTGTCACTGGCTCACCCACTCATCTCCTGCTGTGTGCCCCCCGCTGGACCAGTACTGATCTGTTGCCCTGGAGGTCAGGGATCCCTAATTTAAAGCGTCCATGAGAAACTCAGCCTTTCCTTTTCTAACCTTGTGGGTTTAAATGTGACTTTTGGAAATGGAACAGTTAGAGTAGAAGTTTCAAAAGTAGTTACGAAAATTATGAATTTGTCTTCTCTTAATCAGAAATGTGCAGGTTAGTTGCACAAGTCTATGCAAAACATGCACAGTTAAAATGTACAGTTCTAAAATAATAACTTATTAAGCCAGGTCACTTAGGCAGACAAGTAAACTATTTAAAATAAAGCCTCACCATTGTGTTGATGATACTACTATTCTCAGTCATTAGAACTAGACAAGAAATGGCAGTACCCCCTTTCCCTGGACGAACCTTCCTTTGCTGTGTTGAAGCACTTTAACTTGAGGTAGGGATGAGAAGAACTCTAGACCCAACCCATCCCTGTAGTCCTCAGCTTGCTCCAGGGCTTTAGGACCTAATGGCTGAGCTTTGGCCCTTCCTCTGAGACTCCTTGGCATTTATATCTAGATTGTGGTACATTAGAAAGTAGCCAGTGGAACCAAGTGCGAAGGCGCAGGACTGTAATCCTAGTAAATTGGAAGGCAGAGGCAGCAAGATTGGGAGTTCAAGGCCAGAAGTAGCCTGTGCAGTTTAGCAAGACTTTGACTCAGAATTTTTTTAAAAAAATTGAAAAATGGGCTTGGGGTACTGCCAGGGGTAGAGCACTTACAAAGTAAGTGTGAGGCCCTGGGTTCAATCCCCAAGTACCATAAAAAATAAAATAAAAAGCCACTGGAGAGATGACATTGAATCCTGAAAGTACAACTTTGCTTCCAGTGCCAACCAGAGCAGCCTTAAGATTCTTTGTAAAGGCAGTGCTAGTGAATCTTTTTTCCTTGTAATAGATCCTGGCTGCTCTGTTCTTCAGGAGGTGGGAAGTAGCCTGTTTGTACATGTGTACCACCTTCTCATCTCATGCCAGAGGTGATGATGAGCAAAACTAATTTTGTTAAACTTAGCATAATACCATACTTTTCTTTTTCTGTCACTAGACATTTAGCTGCTTACAAAAAATCTCTCTCCCCAAGCCAATTATT
The DNA here is from genome assembly GCA_007922755.1 of Pedetes capensis. Lineage (NCBI taxonomy): Eukaryota > Metazoa > Chordata > Mammalia > Rodentia > Pedetidae > Pedetes > Pedetes capensis. The sequence continues at coordinate 18,741 of VMDO01015917.1, forward strand.
ATCCCTTTTATCTCAACTATTAAGATGAATGCAGCTCATGTTCAATGTGGCATTGAAAGGGACACTCCCAAGGTAATCATGGTACCTCATGGTATCCAGATATAGGAGAACAGAAGGCAGTGCTCTGCTAGGGGGTATTTGTTATGAATATCAGCACTTCTTAAAAAAAAAAGATTAAAAGCTGGTTTAGGGCTGGGGATATTGCGTAGTGGTACAGTGCTTAGTGGTACAGTGCACAAGGCCTGGGTTCAATCTCCAGCACTAATCCTCCTCTCCAAAAACAAACAAATAAAAAAAAAAAAAACCCAGGTTAATGATTGCCTTAAATAATACCTGATCTGTATATCCAGTCACCTTCCCCCCAGAGAGGCTAACTAAATTAGTATTTTTCTTTCTCTTTGTTTCTCTCTAGTTAGTGTTGAGTGAATCTCCTTCTTTCCTTATGTCTGGTTCTGTGCATAGTGAAGCTTGAGGCTATTGTTGCAGAAATTTAGTAACATAAAATGTCATTTATTTGTGTTTATTAAGTCAGGATGCTATTTTACCTCTTCTTGAGCCTGAGGGGAAATCTTAAAAGTCCACTAAGGTATAAGTTATAATAAACATACTACTTAATTCCTGCACAAGCTTAACCACAAAGTTTGCTGTCATAACAGCATACCCAAGGAGAGGGCCTAAAAGAGGCCTCCACACTTCCATCCACATGAACTCTTAGCTTTTCTATTCCTGCCCTCTGTCTGGCAAACAAAAATGTGGAATCTGTACCAAGAGCTTCTGTGAAACCAGGTTAGAAACTCTGTAAATGGCTCAACTACATGCTCCAAACTCTGTTTCCATTCCATTTACTACCTTACTTCAAGCCTTTAAAAATAATTTTTTAAAAGAAAAATTAGTTCTTTTTCTCGAGAATTTGTTAACTATCGTAAGAAACTTTGTCTAATTTGTTTGCATGTTTAAAAAAACTCCCAATTTCAGCCAGACATGGTGCTGCACGCCTGTAATCCCAGCACTCAGGAGGCTGAGGCAGGAGGATCAACATGAGTTCAAGGCCAGCCTGGTCTATATAGCAAGTTCCAGGACAGCCTGGGCTACACAGTGAGACTCTGTTTCACCCCCACCCCCCAAAAAAAAAACCCCTCCAGTTTCAAAACTTGTTACTCCTTCCAGTCTTAAGTAACATACACTAAATAACCAAACATGCTGGCTCAGTGTTTTTAACCTCTATAGAAGAAAAGAGAAGAGTTTAGAATTTTAGAATATCCAATCATTTAAAATATTTACTGAGCTTTTGCTATGGATCAGACAATGATTTAGATGCCGGGGATATAACAATGAAAAGGCATTAGAGTTCCTACTTTCATGGAGCTTATTGCTGATGAGGTGGAGAGAGAGCATAAACAAATTGGGTGGCGGGAACAATAATGAGTTCTAAGCAGAGATACAAAACAAGCTGATACAGTGGTTGGGTGGCTTAGAAATTGGTAGGCAGGAAATGCCTGTCAATGAGGTAACATTTAAGTTGATGTCTGAATAACAAAAAAGAGCCACCCATACAAAGATTAGTTGTTGTTGTTGTTGTTGTTGTGGTTGCTGTTGTTGTTGTTGTTATATGTGGAGTCATGTCCGACTCATAGGGACCCTCATAGGGTTTTCAATGGCAGATTGTTTCAGGATTGCCTTGGGAGTGAGTTGCCATGTCCTTCTCCCATTTTTGCAGTGCTGGGAATCAAACTCAGAACCTCAGAGACTGCAGAGCGGCACTCTACCAACTGAGCTAAATCCCAGCCCCACAAAGATTGAGGAAACAATATTCTAAACAGACTAGTTCTAAAGTGTAATTGAGTTGGGTATTCAAAAATAGAAAGAAGGCCAGTGAAACTGAAGCACAGTGTTTGTGTTAGGATGGCATAGGGTCGGCATGTAGGCTAGGGGAGAATCCAGGAATAATGGCAAGAGCAAGGTCAGGTAGGCAAGAGCTTGGATTTTATCAATATAATGGGCAGCCAGCCAGGATTTTATTATTTGATTGATTAGTTGAGGTACTTGGAGATTGAACCCATGGCTTTGCATGTACTTTGCAAGTGATCTACCACTGGGCTGCACCTCCCACCCCTTTTTAATTTTTCATCTAGAGACAGGGTCTCACGAGGTTATGCAGGCTATCTCTGGCATGGAGCCTGCAATCCTCCAGTCTCCACCTCCCTAGTCATTGGGATTACAGGCATGCCTGGCTGGGCAGCCAGGATTTTAAAACAAAGATGTGACAGAGCAGTTGAGGCACAAAGTGAGGACGAGAGTTGAGGAGGGGGACTGAAGTAAGACAGGATGCTCTTGTTGCAGTTCCCAATATAATTTAATTGGTAGTGACCTGAATTAGTATCCTAATAATGGAGATAGAAGTGGAAGGATTTGGGGTATGTTTTGGAGTTACAGTTCATTACTTGTGGTGTAGATTTTACCTTTAGCTCTAAGGTGAATAGTACCTTTAGCGATATGATGAGCACTAGGGGGAAAGCAGGCTTCTAGGGAAAATGAATAGTTCTGTTGCATTCATTTTAAATTTAAGATACTCATTATTAGAGAGCCAGTTGGAGATTTCATGGTAACGACTGAGCATATGACTTCTGAGTTCAGAGGGAAAATCCAGGGGTAGTGATAGATTTGGCTTACGCAGCAGAGAACAAGTGTTTAAAACCATTAGACTCAGGCTGAGGATGTAACTCAGGGGTAGAACACTTGCCTAGCATTTGTAAGGCCCTACGTTCAGTTTCCAGCACCACAAAATTAAAAACAAACAAAAAACATGGAACTTGATAAGGTTACTAGAGAAATTGTGTAGTTTGAGAAGAGGAGGAGACCTACTGCCCTGGGAACTCAAGAAGAAAGAGCTTTCAGAGTTGACTGAGACAAAACAGCAAGTAAAGTGGGAGGAACCTAGTGGTATATAGTGTCAGAAGTCAAATATTGAAAAGTCCAAGGAGTGCAAACTTTCAAGTACTGAGAGGACAAGTTAAGAAGAAGGACATTGACTTTGATCAGTCATGATCTCGATGAGGGCGTTCTCAGTAGTTATGAATGGGTCAAGGAGAGAACAGAAACAAAAAGACAGTGACTATGGGCAACTCGTAAATCACAAAGGATTATACGTTGTTTCTTGTTGGGTGCCATCCAGTTGAATCCAACTTATGACGACCCTATGTACAACAGAACAAAACACTACCCAACACTGTGCCATGCATACAGTCTTTTTATGTTTGAGCCCAATGTTGCAGTCACTGTGTTTCTTCTCATTTGAGTCATGCCATATCAGCCAAAGGAGGTCCCAGGGGGCTTTACTCCATTCCCATCATTAAAGTAGACTCTACTTTGAGGAGGCAACTCTTCCCCAGTCATTTCTTGAATGCCCTCCAGCATGAGGGCTCATTTTCTGGCACTATGTTTGACAATGCTTCTCTGCTACTCAGGGTTTTCAATGGCTAGTTGTTTTGGGAGTGGGCTGCTGGATCCTTCTCCCTAGTCTCTCTTAGTCTGGACGCTCAGGTGAAACCTGTCCACCATGGGTGGCCCTACTGGTATGTGAAATACCAGGGCATAGCTTTCAGCATCACAGCGACACACAAGCCCTCACAGCATGATGAGTTGACAGACACATGAGGAAAAAGATTATATAATAGAAATAACTACTTGTTACACGTTTATGATTATATAGAGAGCAGAGGGTAGTGGTCATATACTTAGTTTCTATTTATCTGTAGAAATGTTATGTTACTGTAGTAACATTTTTATAGTAGTTTATATGTACAGAACACACCCCCAAAATACATACATCTTGGAATGAAAACTTCCCCATATTGCTGCTTTAAGAATGTGTTGTGATATGAAAATCAGTTAATGTAATTGAACATATCAAGAGATCATCTCAATTGGTGTACAGAAGACCTTTGACAAAGTGCAGCATCCTTTCATGATAAAAGTCCTAGAGAAATTGAGCATAGTAGGAACTTATCTCAACACCATATTAAATGGGGAAAAATTGAAATCACTCCTTCTAAGATCAGGAACAAGACAAGGATGTCCACTCTCTCTCTTATTCTATATTGCGATTGAAGTCCTAGCAATAGCAATCAGGCAAGAGAAAGAAATTAAAGGAATAAAGATAGAGAAAGAAGAGGTCAGATTATCCTTATTCTCAGATGACATGACCCTCTGCCTAAAGGACCCTAAAAATTCTACTAGAAAACTATTAGAGCTAATTAGCTCCTTCAGCAAAGTCGTAGGATACAAAACAAACACTCAAAAATCAATAGCCTTTCTTTACACCAATAGGGAACAGGAAAGAAGGCAATCAAGACAACAATCCCATTCACAATAGCTCACCAAAAATTATTTAGGAATCAGTCTAACCAAAGACCCTAAAGACTTCTACAATAAAAACTTCAAACCATTAAAGAAAGATATAGTAGAAGGCACTAGAAAATGGAAGGACATCCCTTACTCATGGATCAGGAGAATTAATATTGTGAAAATGACTATACTACTGAAAGCAACTTACAGGTTTAATGCAATCCTATCAAAATTCCAATGACAGACTTTGCAGAAATAGGGGAAAAAAATCCTAAAATCCATATGGAAGCACAAAAGACCACCTATATTTAAAACAAGCAGCAAAGACAGTGCTGGAGTTACCACAATCTCTGACTTCACTACAAGGCCATAGTGGCAAAAACACCCACACCCTGGTACTGGCACAAAAATAAACTTGAAGAACAGTGGAACAGCATTGAAGACCCAGAGATACACCCATTCAACTACAGCCACCTGATCTTTGGACAAAGCAGCTAAGGATGTTCATTGGAAAAAAGGCCTCTTCAACAAACGGTAGTGGAAAAATTGAATATACATTTGCAGAAAACTGAAAATAGACCCATTTTTCTCAATCTGTACTAGAGTCAACTCAAAATGGATCAAAGACCTCAACATAAAATTGGAAACCTTAATACTACTAGAAGAAAAGATAGGGAACACACTCCAACATATAGGCAGGCATAGGAAAGTATTTCCTTAACAAGACTCCAGTTGCCTAGGAAACGGCACTAAGAATTGACAGATGGGATTACATGAAATTAAAAAGCTTCTGTACAGTAAACAATCAGCAGAGTTAGGGGAGAGCCCACTGAATGGGAGAAAATCTTTGCATCCAACACATCTCGCAGAGGACTAATTTCTAGAATACACAAAGAACTTCAGAAAGCAAATTCCAAGACAACAAATAACCCAATACATAAGCAGGCAAAGGAAATGAACAGACAGTTCTCAAATGAAGTTTGAAGGGCCAAGAAACACGTGAAAAAATGCTCAATATCCCTAACCATTAGGGAAATGCAAATCAAAACAACACTGAAATTCCATCTCACTCCAGTAAGAATGGCCAAGATTAAAAAACAAATAACAAATGTTGGTGAGGATGCATAGAAAAAGGAACCCTTTTACACTGCTGGTGAGACTGTAAATTAGTTCAACCACTTTGGAAGTCAGTATAGAGGTATCTTAGAAAACTAAGACTTGAACTGACATATTCGAGCTATACCACTCCTGGGAGTATACCCATAGGTAGTTAAGTAGGCATACCACAGGAACACCTGCACTTCCATATTTAATGCAGCACTCTTCACAGTGGCAAGGGTATTGAATCAACCAAGATATCCATTAACAGAGTATTGGAATGAAAAATTGTGGTCTTTATACACACTGGAATATTACCCATCAATAAAGAGCAATGAAATTACGTCATTTGCAGCAAGATGGATGGAACTTGAGAACATGATTTTAAGTGAATTAGTCCAGTCCCAAAAAGTGAAATACCATATGTTCTAATTCATATGTGAGAGCTAAATCTAAATTAAAAAAAAAACACAAAACTATATATAGTTAGATATACAAAAATGAACAATCATACTTATCTAAGAAGGGAAAATATAAGCAGATTACAATGGAGGGGAGAGGGGATCATTGGATAGGAGCAGAGGTTGGGGCAGGGGGAAAGAGAAGGGAAGTAATGTAGAAGGGTAAAGCCGTTGTTGTTAGGGCCTTCGAATCAGGTCTGGCTCATAATGGCACTATGTACAATAGAATGAAACACGGCCCAGCACTGTGTAAGGCACATGACCTTTTTTATGTTTAAACCCATTGTTGGAGCCCCCATGTCAATCCATCTAATTAAGGGTCTTATTTTTTTCGTTGACCCACCCCTCTCCCAAATAATGTCCTTCTCCAGGGACTGGTCCCTCCTGACAGCATGTCCAAAATATATCAGACATGGTCTAGCCATTCTTGCTTCCGAGGAGAACTCTGTTGGTTCTTTTGGGAGTCTATGGTATATTCAGTGTTTATCTCCAGCTCCAAAATTCAAAAGCATTACTTCTTCTCCTGTCTCCCTTATTCAGTGTCCAGCTTTCACAACCATATGGTGCATTTGGAAACACCATGGCATGAGTCAGGCACACCTTCATCTTCAAAGTGACATCTTTACTTTTCAATACTTTAAAGCAATCTTTTGCAACAGCTTTTCCAAATGCAGTGCATCTTTTGATTTCTTGACTGCCGCTTCGGTGGCTGTTGATTATAGAACCAAGTAAAGAAAAATCTTGGACAATTTCATTCTCTTCTCCATTTATCATGAAGTTGCTTACTGACCGAGTTGTAAGGATTTTTGTTTTCTTGATATTGAGGTGCAATCCATATTAGAGGTTGTGTTCTTTGATCTTCATTAATAAATGTTTCAAATCCTTTTTCATTTTCAGTAAGCAGAGTTGTGTCATCTGCATAACACAGGTTGTTAATGAGTCTTCCTCCAATTCTGGTGCTACATTCCTCTTCAAAAAGTCCAGCTTCTCAGATTATTTACTCAGCATAGAGATTGAAGAGGTACAGTAAAAGGATACAGCCCAGACACACACCCTTCTTAACTTTAAGCCTTTCTTAACTTTCCTTGTTCTGTTTAAACAACTGCCTCCTGGTCCGTGTACAGATTCCTCATGAGTACAGTTAAGTGCTCTGGTATTTCCATTCTTCACAGTATTGTCCACAATTTGTTGTGGTCCACATTGTCAGATGCCTTTGCACAGTCAATAGAACATAGACATCTTTCTGGTATTCTATGCTTTCAGCTGACATCAGCAGTGATGTCCCTTGTTCTGCGTCATCTTCTGAGTCCAGCCTGATTTTGTGGCAGTTCACTGTCAGTATACTGCTACGATTGCTTTTGAATGATCTTTAGCAAAGTTTACTTGCTTGTGATATTAATGATATTATTTGATAATTTCTGTATTTGGATGTATCCTCTTTTTTTGGAATAGGTATATATATGGATCTCTCCTAGTTAGTTGGCCAGGTACCTGTTTTCCAAATCTTTTGGCAGAAATAAGTGAGCACGTCTAGTGCTACATCTGTTTGTTGAAACATCTCAATTGGTATTTCCTCAATTCCTGGAGCCTTGTGTTTCACCAATTCCTTCAAAGCTGTTTCCACTTCTTCCTTAGTACCTGATCATATGCAGTCTCTTGAAATGATTGTTCATCCACCAGTTGTTTTTGGTATAATGACTGTGTATATTCATACTGCGGGCTGGGATTTAGCTCAGTTGGTAGAGCGCTGTGCTGAAGTCTCTGAGGTCCCGAGTTCAATTCCCAGCACCACAAAAACGGGAGAAGGGCCTGGCAGTCCCTTCCCAAGGCAATCCTGAAACAGCCATTGAAAACCCTATGAGGGTCTCTATGAGTCAGATACTAACTTGACGGCACCTAACAACAACAACAACAACAATATTCATACTATGTTCTTTTAATGTTTATTATATCATTTAATATTTTTCTTATAGAATCCTTCACTATTGCCATTCGAGGCTTGAATTTTTTCTTCAGTTCTTTAAGCTTGACAAAAACAGCATGTTCTTCTGTTTTGGTTTTCCATCTCAAGCTCTTTGCACATGTCATTATAATATTTGATTTTTCTTCTCAAGCTTCCCTTTGAAGCTTTCTGTTTAGGTCTTTAACTTCATCATGTCTTCCTTTTGCTTTAGCTGCTCTATGTTCACAGACAAGTTTTAGAGTCTCTTTTGACATGTATTTTCTTTTTTCCTGTTTTTTAAATAACCCTTTGCTTTCCTCATGAATGATGTCTTTGATGTCATGCCACAACTTGCGTGATCTTTGATCATTAGTGAGGGAGAGGAAAATCTCAAAATATATATTGCAACTATATTGATACATGGGAAAAAATAGAGGAAAAAAAAATCAATGAGAATATAACCCATGATTGCATATGATTTTTATTACATCTTAATTAAAATTTTTACTTTTTCATTATTTCTTCTCTTATTTAGTTTATGGGCTGGGGTTTAGCTTAGTTGGTAAAGGGCCACTCTGCACTCTCTGAGGACCTGGGTTTGATCCTCAGCACCACAAAAACAGGAGGAGGACTTGGCAATCCCCAAATAGCCATTGAAAACCCTATGAGGGTTGCTATGAGTTGGACCCAACTTGACGGCATCTAACAGCATTTAGTTTATACTGTTCTGCAAAATATGTAAGATGATGAATGCGTAAGGAAAATTGATTTAATAGTTGCAAAATGGATATAGTAAATGACTTATTACTCTGTACCCCACCAACACTTATAGGTTTAAAAAAAAACTGTGTGCTTGTTCTGCTAATTCCTGTCTTGCATGCACACTGTTTGGTAGACTTTTGGGGTGAGTGTATAAACTGTTCTAATGCCATAACAGAAGCAGCAGATCTTGTTGGTTTGCAAAGCCTTTCCAGATTTTCTTTTGTGCACATCACACACAGTACCACGTATCTCAGACTTACCATGAATGTGTGCAATTGTTAGGCATATAGGAGGTACTGATGCAAACTTCCATCTCCATTGTGGTCGTACTTTCTCAGCATTCTCAAATTTCAAATACCACTTAAAATAGTCTTACGCTCCTTGAACAACTGTGCTTCTGCCATTTTCTTTGTCTTGCCTGTCACACAGTGGCACTCGCATTCATTTGACTAATGCCATCTTTTGAGTGAACTTCATACTACATATTGCTACCATAATTCAATTCAACTTTGAAAAGTAATACATAGATAGATAGATAGATAATATCATTTAAAATATGTATACATTTCCCCCCTCCCCCTGGTATATATCTCCTACCTGTAAAACTAAACATGTATTAGTAGAACTGTGATCCATTCACTGTGTGAGTGATACTGAATAGAACATAAACAGAGGTATTTCATGTAGTTGCCTTCCTAGGGATGTGCTAAGAGGTTAACTCTACTGCTGTGAGGCTGCAGTTTAATATATTTCAAGCTAAAAATGGTGCAAAGGTGGGGTTTTAACTTGCTTGTGTTTTTTGTTTGTTTGTTTGTTTTGTGTGTGTGTGTGTGAACTCCCTCTGCAGCTTCCATATCATTGATGAGCAGATCTTTTTCTTCTGCATTAAAAAAAAATTATTTTCTTGGCATTTTTTCCATTAACTATGAATGTTTAGGGATTTTCCCTTCAATACTTTATGTTATAGTCTGAATGTTTGTAGTCTGCCCTCTCACCTAAAATTCATGTTGAAACCTAATCCCTAGGGTGTTGGTTTTAAGAACTGAGGCTTTGAGGAAATGATTAGGTGATGAGGCCAGAGCCTTTATGTATGAAGGTAGTGCTCCATATATAGGAGTCCCCAAGGGTGTGATAGCCCTTCCACCAGATGAGGACACATTGAGAAGGCATCATCTGGGAAACAGTGTGAGCCTTCACTAGACACAATCTATTGGTGATTTCATCTTGGACTTCCTAGCCTCTAGAACTATAAGAAATAATTTCCCCCTGGGGTGCATGTGTATAATCCCAGCAGCTCAGGAGGCTGAGGCCAGAGAAGAGCAAGTTTAAGGCCAGAGGCAGCCTACACAACTAGCAAGACCCTGTCTCAAAATAAAAAAGGGGCTGAGGGTGCAGCTTAGTGGTAGAGCACCTGCCTAGCATGTGTAAGGCCCTGGGTTCAATCCCCCAGTGCTAAAAAAATAAAGAAATTTCTGTTCTTTAAAACTTACCCAGTCTGACGTTTTTTATTTTAGCATCCCAAATAACCTAAGACACTCCTTTTCCTTTTCTACTCTTTTTGAAGAATAATTTCTTCAGGAATATTTTATAAGCTTTAAGTAAACTTTTCTCTCTCCTACCTGAACCCTCTTGATGTAGTATAATATCCTACAGGTGTCTTAGACCGAGGAACAAGAGTTTCTGATACTTATCTGTAGATTTCTTTCACTTGGTCATGCCTGTTGTCATTATTTTTCTCAGACAAGTAGACAATCAGGGGATATCTATTTCTGTGTTTTCTACTGTGCCTAAACAATGTATGTGTGTCTGGCCCATAATTTCAAAAATTGAGCCCTTCTTTTCCTCTTGCCATTAGAGTTTTTTACCTGTGGTTTATTTTCTGTCTGAACTACTATATGTAACAGTCTGTATTGGTGATCAAAATTAGTTCAGCATCCAGATCCTCAGATACACTATTCCATATAATAAGAAAGTACTGAGTCATGATAGAAGGTTTGGATATAAAAGTTAGTAAGTGTCAAATTTTTCCTTAAATGTGATGATGAACATTTAAATGTACAAACCAGTAATGCTGTGACTCAGGCTATTGATTAGTGGTAAAAGCAGAAAACTATGTTATATTGGATACTTATTTTGCTTTGAAGAGGGAAGTTAGCTAAATAGTCAGATAGTGAGCCTCTCTGACCAGAGGAAAATACAATTATCACTCTGTGTCTGACCTTTCACTTTCCAAACTAAGAAACGGAATAGATTTGGACAACAAAGCATACTTGTTTTTGTAACATTGGCTTAATTGTATAAAGCACAGACTGAGACTTGCCCAATTAATAGTAATTTAAGCTAATTCACATAAATGAGTAAACTGGAGTTGTTTCTCTTTTCATTCTTTCAGGGAAAATACGTGATTTGGCCTTTTATTTCTCACCGCCCTACAAGATGAAGGTTTCAAGAATATATAATAATGAAAACTTGAGTTGAAGTGGGGAGACAACCCAGATGTTTTGCATATGAGCTATTCCTTCCACTAACAAAGAAAACCAGTGAATAATAGAGATTTGAATAGTTAAAAGATTTTATTGTTTATTGTAATAATATCTTTTCACATACCGTAAGATCCACCCTTTCACAGTACACAGTTCCTGGGTTTTAATTGTGCAACCATTATGGTCTAATTTTTATCCCTACAAAGAGAAATTTATACACACTAATAGTCATTTTCTGTTCTCCCACCTCACCACTCCAGTCATAAGCAACCACTAATCTACTTTCACTCTATATTCATTTGCCTTCTCTGGATATTTCACATGAGTGGATGAGATGCAGCCTTTTGTGTCTATTTTCACTTAACATGATATTTTCAGAGTACATGTATGTTGTTCATTCCTTTTTAATGGCCGAAAATATTCCATTGCATGGATATATTACAGTTTGTTTATCCATTTCTCAGTGGTGGGCATTTTATTGTTGTTGTTCTCAGCGAACCTTTGGATTATCATGAATACTGCTGCTTTGAACATTTGTGTACATTTTTTCCCTGGTACTGGGAGTTGAACCCAGGGCCTCCCTCATGCTAGACAAGTGCTTAACCACTGACCTGCATCCTCAACCTTCCCCACTATTTTTACTTTGAATTTTTAAATTTTATTTTTGAGACATGGTCTCACTAAATTGTGTAGGCTGCCTCTGGTCTCAAACTCATGATCCTCTTGTCTCAGGCTCTGAGTCCCTTGGATTACAGGGGTGCACCATGATTCCTAGTTACATGGGTGGGTGGGTGGGTTTGTTTTTGAAAAAATATGTATATTCATCTTTTCATTTCTCTTGATTCTACCTAGGAGTAGAATGTTTAGGTCATTATGATAACTCGGTTTAACATTTTGTGGAACTGTTTTCCAAAATAACTGCATCATTTTACAGTCTATCTTACTGTTTCTTAATATAGTTGTTGACTAGTCCAGTGACGAGGATGTTTCAGATATAAGTACATATTGAAAAGGTCAGTTAGCCACAGAGCTAAGTGTTTTAATGTTTTTTTCCACCTTTGGTTACTTGAAGAGAAAGTCTCTTACATTTATGATGAGTTGTAGAAAACTTACCAAGATTTTTGAGCCCGCCCACTTTCTTGGAATGGTGGCTATATACTGGTAATACTGCTAATTTTGATTTCACATTTCCACCTTGATTCTCTAAAAATTTTATCAAATGTCTTAATCCAAATAACAGTACAGAAAGCCCAAAAGCTTACACAGTAATGAGGCTTTTCTAGTACAGGTAACCCTGGCTTTAGACAGGAATTGAGCTCTATTCCATCTAGGATCAAGTTCCCTGATATTGTAAGGAGAAGTCTCAAAATCAAATCTTACTGGCTCTGATTGGGTTATGTTATGTGCTTATCTTGGGTCAGAGTTTGGGATAAGCTTGATCTGATAGTGGATACAATCCAAGTTAGGCTTCTGCCAGGAGAAGAAGGAAGAAGGTGACTCCAAGAGTCATACCTTTTCTTATGTAGAGCTGATAAGTAAAAATTAGATGCGTATTCATTGCTCTTGAATCTTTATCTGATAACCTAGTGATTTCCTCTAGAGACCATTTCTTTCTTTTTCTAGCCTTTCCTAAGGATCCTTTAAATGTTTATCCCTTTTTATTCTTAAGTACTTATTTTTGTAAAGTATTTTATAGCTTTGTTAAAAATGTTTCCTTTGCTTTAAATGATAGAAATGAGCCGTATTTATAACCACTGTGTCTGAGTTTTAATAATACCTGTCATAGTTAAGAATATTTTATTTTTGCTTAGGGATAGTCCCTTGCCTGGTTTATAAAAGGGTTAGGGTTTTAGTGTGACGGGGGACTTTATCTGAAGCAGTATTTCTTTGTTACTCTTCCAACTAATTGCAACAGGTAATAGGGCAAAGGTTAAATAAGGAGAGCATAAGCATTCTCCTCTGGGCATCAATGAGAAGAATTCATAGGCATTAAGTAAGTTTCTGCATATCATATGTAACATATGAATTATCTAGTGCAGTAATTTTGTGTAGTCATTTCTTTTTCTTTTTTTTTTTTTTTTCATGCTGACAGCCTCAAACTCTCAGTGAATTATGGCCGACAACTACTTTCATTCTTACAATCTGCAGGTTGGTGGAGTTACTCTGATCTAGGGTTTGCTCAGGTAGGCCAGGCGAGGCTTTAAATTTGTGGCCAGGTTCAAGTCTATTTGATAAGGTTTTATTCTGGAGCTTAGGTTGAGAGACAGTGGCTACCATCACAGGAGTATCAGAAGGATGAGTAGAAACATGCAGTGTCTCTCAGATTGTATTAGTCACCTCATCACTGCTGTAGCAGAAAAACCAACTGAGGCAAATTTATGGAGGAATAGATATTTATTGGGGGCTCATAGTTAAAGGGTCACTCCAAAAGGGTGGCAGGGCAGGCATTGATGGCAGTAGGGCCTATGACAGATGACCTTATACCATGGTGAACTAGGAACAGAGAGATTTTGCTGAAACCAGGGGTCCAGGCAAAAACTTCCAAAGGCCTGCACCCAGTGACTCATTTCCACCAAACTAGGTCCTGCCTTCTAAGGTTCCATAACCTCCCAGGACAGCACCACCAACTGGGTACCCAGTGTTCAAACAAATGACCTTTGAGGAACATTTAGATGCAATCATAACATTCCACTCCTGGCCTCCAATGGTCATAACCATCTCATAATGCAAAATGCATTCAGACCAACTTTAAGAGTTCTCAAAGTCTTAATAGCACTATGTTCAAAAGTCGAAGACCAAAGTTTCCACTGAGACTCAAGGCAAACTTAGCAATGAACCTAGGAAGACAAAAAACTTTACATACTTCCAACATACAGTGGCACAGAGTAAACATTTCCATTCCAAAATAGGGACACTGAAAGGAAAGTTTGGTCCATAGCAAGACATATCCCACTGGACAAACAAACTCTTTCAGTTCAAATCTGGCATTTGATACACATGATACCATCTGGCATCTAGCAATCACCTAGGCTTGAATGGGCTTGGGCAGCTCTGGCCCCATAGCCCTGCTATTTGCACCACACATGGCCCATCATTTCTGGGTTCTGTGCAGGATGGGGGCCTGCATCTGTAGCCCTGTGGCATCCGAGCCCATCAGATCTCGGAAGCTAAGCAGGGTCGGGCCTGGTTAGTCCTTGGATGGGAGACCACCTGGGAACACCAGGTGCTGTAGGCTTGGGAGACGGACCCGGCAACCCACTCCCAAAAATCAATCCACCATTGAAAACCCTATGAACAGCAGAGAAGCACTGACAATAGTGTTTCCCCTGTTGTATGTAGGGTTGCTATGAGTCAGATACCGGCTCAACAGCACACAACAACAACATGCAGGATGGGGGAAAAGAAAGATATGCTTCCTGTAAAGAACACTTCTGTAAGTCCCATACAGCTATCTTGGTATTGTCAGAACTTGGTCACCTTGCTTACTTTAAGCACAAGAAAAGTTATAACTGGGTGTGGTGGTGCATGCCTATAATCCCAGCAGCTCGGGAGGTAAAGATAGGAGGATCATGAATTTGAGGCCAGAGGCAGACTGCATAACTTAGTGAGACCCTGACTCAAGATAAAAAATAAAATGTACGATGGAGGTACAGCACAGTGGCAGAGTACTTGCAAACTTTGTGCGAGGCTTTGGGTTCAACCCCTGAGTAGGGCAAAAAACAACAACAACAACTGTGAAATGCATTATTTTAAAAAAATCATGGGAGCTGGGGGGTGTAAGCCCAGTGGTAGAACACTTTGCCTAGTGTGCACAATGCCCTGTGTTCAATCTCCAGCACTGAACACCCCTCAAAAAAATTACGATTATTTTATCAAGAGAGAGGGGGAGATTTTGAAAGGAAGCTTGCAGTCTCTGCCATACTGTTATTTTTATTCTTATTTTTTCCTTTGTAAAACTAGATGATGTTAGATTGTGATTTATAATGAATATTTGGTGAATAATAAATAGGTGGGTTGCTTAATAACTTGTAACAGTTGAAGTTATTTGTTGGCTTGTGGGAATCTCATTCCTTCTTGATAATAAATGGAAAGTTATTATATAAATGTAAAGTGTGAGTACAAATATAATGTTGATTTTCACTTTCAGTGATACTAGCAAGAAAAAATTATAGAAAATTAAAATACCTGTTATGTTGAAATGCAACTAAATATATATATTTGGACTCAGAAAGAACTTAGATTTGAATATCATGTATTTCAGGTAATCAAAGACTTGATTTTAAATGAACCATTATCATCATTATTATTGCTATTATTTGCTAAAGAAAAACAGTGCTGCATATTATAGAATCCACTTCTATTTCAGAGTTCTTAAAATATGGGGGAAAGTGGGTCTTTGATACTGTTAACCTTTTCCATGTTTGGCTTTTGTCTCCCATTTCTCTCTAGCCAGTGGAAGGGATAATTATTACATGTAATTGAGAATTATTTGGTTAAATGCAAATAAACTAGGCATAAGTAATGCACCATACTAATAGTATAGCACTAATTAGCATCAGATATATACCCACTGAATCTCTTCTTATAAAGATGAAGTTTTAAGTTTGATTAAAATATTACTAGTATATATCAGATATCTATTGCTATATAAAGACTACTTCAAAACCTAGTACTCAAAGCAACCATTTTAAATAGAAATTTTTGAGATAATTATAGATTCACTTATAGTTGTAAATAGTAGGAGGAGGAAGAGTAGTAGTAGTGATAGATTTATATACCTTTTACCCAATTTCTCCCAATGGTAACATCTTATTAGATTATAATATCACAACCAGGATATTGGCATTAATATAGTCCACTGATTTTACTCAGATTCCCCCAGTTACGTGCCACTTGTGTGCTAAGGTGTATACAATTTTTATCACTTGTCTACATTTCTGTATCCACTACCACAGTTAAGATAATGAGTAGACCTAACACTAAAAATATCCTTCAGGTTGCCTTTTTGTAAGCACACTCCAAGCCCACCTCCCTCCCATTGCTGACTGGTCCCTAACTCCTGGCAGCTACTAATCTTTCTGCCATTTCTAAAGTGACTCTCTGGATCTGCAGTTGGGACAGGGCTTAAGTGAAATGGTTTATCTTTGTTCCACATGATGGACTCTCCTGGGACTTGAAGGATCCCAGATGGTCTCAATGTCATTAGTGCCTCTCCATAGCCTGTCATGTATGGTCTTCTGTAGGGCCTCTCCCCATGTTGCCTCCTTGTTGCAGCAGGAGAGCCTGGTCTTCCTTACATGCCAGCCTAGGGATCCAAGAAAACAAAAATGGAACTTGCTTAGGCTCAGAATTGGCATAACTTGGAATTCTGTAGCAATGTTTTGGTTGTAACAAATAAGAATGTTCCAAATTCCCAGGGAGGGGAAATAGATTCTACTTCTTGTTGGGAGGATCCCCTGGTGTGTACAGGGATGGAACTGCATTATTGGTGGCTAGCTTTGAAGACAATCTTGTGTATAAGTCAGACAAGATAATTGAATTGTAGGGATGATGGTCAGTGTGTCTGCTTGGTTCTGTTATAAATGTTAGCCATCATTTTTGAAATGTCAGTTAGTTTGAATTCTATGAAAAGTAGAATGTGATATGGTTACATAGTTTTCTCTTGCTAATGCCAATTTTAAATAAAACAGTTCTGTTGCAAGGTAAATTGCCAGAGTTAAATTGTCAACAACAACAAAAAATCTAGGTATTCCCAAAGGGCTTGTGGAATTTTGCAGAACAAATAGTTACTTGAAGTGACTAAGATGTTAGGAATCATTCACCTCTCTTTGAATTCCCAGGCTGGCAGTTTCTTGTGCTCTTAAAAGATCAGGGGCTTATATACATAGTTCCAGATTTCTATAATACTAACTTTGAGAGACCATACAAGTTGACCTTTTTGCATTAAGTGTTTTAGGTAAGTGTTTTTCAAGGTATTTTCAACTTCACAGAAAAGACATTTTAAGAGAGAAAAGAAGGAATGAGATGTTCTTTTCACCTGAGAAATTGAAACCAGTAGAGCATTTTCTCTCAAGATTTTTCTGGCTATGAAATGTTGTGAGAGTGGCAATAGAGTGGATCAAAGGTTAGGTCCTAGACTTCTTTGGCAGAATTCTTAATCATCTCTTATACTGTAAGGAATAAACTCGCAGAGATTTCTGCAGTGAGAGATAACTAAAAAACTATTGTTCAGTGAATGCTACATATTTAGTTGTTATTGTTAGGTTCTGTCAAGTCGGGTCCAACTCATAGCAACCCTGTGCACAACAGAATGAAACACTTCCTGACACTGTGCCATGCCTGGCACTATTGTCAGTGCTTCTCTACTATTCATAGGGTTTTCAATGACTGACTGTTTTGGGAATGGGCTGCCAGGTCCTCCGTAGCCTGCAGCACCTGGCATTTCCAGGCGATCTCCCATCCAAGGACCAACCAGGCCAACCCACCTTAGCTTATGGGGTCAGACAAGATCAGATGCCAGGGTGCTATGGCTGCAGACTACATATTTAGAGCATTTAGTAAGCCATGAGTATGATTAAGTGTAGGTGTGATTTCAAACATAGAAACGAAATTTTCACCTCACAATATATTGTCTGGCTAAGAGTTTCCTTCCTGCCTTCTGATAGCCAGTTTCACCAACATTTACAGTAGAGCTCCTTTAGTGGAGTTTTCTTTTTCTGAGGTGTCAGTTTTTTACAGTAAAAAGGGTAAATACAGTACAGTGAGATATGTTGAGAGATCATACTCATATAATGTTAATGGAGTATATTATTACAATTGTTCTATTTTGTTATTAGATATTGTTAATGTCTTCCCTAATTTATAAATTAACCTTTATCATGAGTATGTATGTATAGGAAAAACATAATATATTATAAAGGGTTCAATACCATCCACAGTTTCAGGCATCTACTTTCCTTTTTCTAGGATGTCACATAAATGGGATCACATTTGTAATCTTTTCAGTTTGCCTTCTTTTATTTAGCATAATGTATTTAAGATTCATTCACATGACATCTGTCAGTAATTCATTTTTTATTGCTAAGTATCTCATTTTACAAAAGTACCACCATTTGTTCATTCATTCAGACATGGATAAACATTTGGGTTGTTTCCAGTTTTTGACGATTCTGAATAAAGCTTCCATAAACATTCATGATCAGGATTTTATGGGGACATACATTTTTATTTTTCTTGAGTCATATGGTAAGGGTTTAACACTCTGTGAAACTGATAAACTGTTTCTAATGGGGCTGTATCATTTTGCATTCCCCACCAGCAATGTGTAAAATTTTGAGTACCTCTGCTTCTTCACCAACACTTCCTATGGTCACTTTTTGTTTTTGTTTTTTCTTTTTAACTTGGACCATTCAAAGTTGTTTTGTTATTAGCAATTACAGACTTTTTTTCTGTTTTAATTTTAACTGACTTTATTCATTTTCTTTGAGTGCCTCTGGTCAGACAGTGGAACGGCTCTCTGGGTTCCCCAGTCATTTCGTTTTGGAGCTGCTGCAGCTTTTAAAATCCGTTTTTGCTTCTTTAACTTTTGCACCTCCTGGAAAACCCAAATGCACAGAGAACCTCTTGGTCAGGAAGCAGCAGTGGCCTTTTCGGCTATACAGTGGGAGAATGGTGTATTTGATCCCCAGATCCCAGTTTGTCTCTTCAGAGACTTCATAGTTGGTCTTACGGAGGGTTTTGAGGATTTTTTCCCTCTGGTTGATGGCCAGGTAGTGTTTGTGGGCTTTGTCCTTTTGATGTTTCTGCATGTGTTCTTCATAATTGGATCTTGATGGTCAAGGCAACAATTTGAGCCTTCATAGACCTGGTATTCTCTGATTTTGCCATGATCTTGTCTACCTCTTGCTTGACTTTTAGCTTTTCTTTCTGGTTGGCCATTTCCAAAGACAAGACTCTTTTCACATCATCATCAGGCTTCTTGATTCCAGGGATATTCTGTTAGTCTTTGAGAAGTACAGAAGGGAGTTGGTTGTCATCTTTCTTGGACTGGACTAGTAGAATTCTAGATGGCATATCCACAGGTTGCCTGTAGAAGACCAGGTTACACAGGTGCCCCTATGATCCACAGTGAAGGCTTTCAATAAAACATATATATAACATGGCTGAAATGAAGAAAAAATTCCAGCATAAATTGGAAAGAATGATAAATCAGGGATTCCTTCTCTTCAAAAGTGAGACTCAAGTGATGATTGTTTTACCTGAGCTTCAGAAGCAAAGAACTGCTAAATAAAATGCAGTCTTCACAGCCAATACACGTGCGGAAAATGCCTTTTAATTCTTCCCACTCATACAGTGCTTTCTCTGGATGCCATTGGACATCATATATTGGATGTGACCATCCACTGATGAAATGATTCAGTCTTGCCATCTGTGTTTATAGTTAATACATTGAAAAATCCATTCATTGTAAAATTCTTCATGGAGAGACTCCATTTGTGGAAATTTGAAATCATGGGTACTATTGTTCATGACAGCAATAAGTCAGTAGGAAAATTCTGGAATATTCTGCCCTGTAACGTACCTCCAGGGAAATTCAGTGTGCATGTCACTAAGACAGTGTCTGTGAGAGTTAATAAGTACTCCCCACTAACCAGATAAGAGAGTACCTCAAATCCAAGGCATGTGCTCCACACAGGAAAATAAGTCTCTGTCATCAAAACCCTGTATAGCCAAGTTGTAAAATATTTTGGCCATGTGCAGGTGCCATGGCACATACCTGTAATTCCAGTGACTCAGGAGGCTTAGGCAGGACTGTGAGGTTGAGGCCAGAGGCAGCCTGCATAACTTAGAGAGACCCTTCCCTCAAAATAAAAAAGGAGCTAGGGTAGGACCAGTCCAGTGATAGGACAGTTACCTAGCATGCAGGAGAGCTGGGTTCAACTCCCCAGACCTGGGGGTGGGGAATGATACGTGGGCATAATCTGAGCACATGAGGTAAATACTTTTCTCCAGGGAAAAGAATTCCACTAATAGATTTGAAAAGTTCTGCATACTCTATATAAGATCAAGTCTTCTTCTTATTATTATTATTGTGTGTGTTGTACTGGGGGTTGATCCCAGGGCCTCGCACTTTCATGCTTTGCAAGTGCTGGACCACTGAGCTGCATCCCCAGCCCCCCCCCCCCCTTTTTTCTTTTCTTTCTGAGACAGGGCCTCGCTAAGTTACGCAGACTTCCTCTAGTCTCAAACTTGCGATCCTCCTGGCTCTACCTCCCAAGCCGCTGGGATTACAGGTGTGCGCCACCACACCCAGCTAAGAACAAGTCTTGTTGATACAACTCTTGCACCTGTAGATTCGAGATACTTCACATAGGATGCAGCAATATAGTATTTTTCAGAATTTTTCATTTATTATGGCATTTTTGCATTTTTTATTGTTACGTGCTTTCAAGTTGGTATCCAACTCATAGCAACCTTACGTATAACAGGTGAAAAGTATTGTTAGTGCTTCTCTGCTATTCATAGGGTTTTCAATGGCTGATGGTTTTTTGGGAATGAGTTGCCAGGTCCTTCTCCCAAGCCTACAGCACCTGGTGTTACCAGGCGGTCTCCCATCCAAGGACTAACCAGGTCCAATCCTGTTTAGTTTCCGAGATCTGTGTAGTGCCAGAAAATGAGTCCCTCCAGGTTGGAAGGCATTCAAAAGAAGACTGGGGAAGAGTTGCTTCCTCAGAATAGGGTCAACCTTAATGACTACAATGGAGTAAAGCGCCTAAGACCTTCATATGCTGATGTGGCATGACCCCAAATGAGAAGAAACACAATGACTACAAAAATGGGCTCAAACGTAAAGATCACGTGTATGGCACAGACAGTGTCAGGTAGTGTTTCATTATGTTCTATGTAGGGTCACTATGAGTCAGACCAACTCGAAGGGACCTACAACAGTGAGTTCCTTGGTTATGTGCTTGGAGGGGTCTGACTGCACAGAGGAACAGGCCCAGCACACACAGCAGGCAGCCCAGGCTCAAAGGCTGACTACCACTGACATTTTAAGGTTTTGTGGGTAGCCACCCAATGCCTCTTTTTATGTACTAACTCAAGGTAGAGAAATACTTTTAGGAATTTTGTAAAAGTAGGTGATTATTTTATGAAGCCAATCTTTGAATTTAGAAAATTTAAGCTTAGAATTCATCTAAACCTTCCCTTTTCTTTGAACTTTGTTGTACCTTCTTCATTTCATACCGAATAACCTTGTATTCTCCTTTATGGAGATGACTGAAGCCTTCCAGCATGAGTGCGTTCATAAACCCTCATTCCTGCTTCAGCCCAGTATTACTTACCTGACTTTCTTATCTCAATAGAGAAAGTATCTAAGCTAACAGTTTCTTCTTTTCTTTAGAATTTTTCCCACACAATTTTATCCTTCCTGCTCTTGTTATCATTAACCTTCCTGCCTCCAAAAACTTCCATTTCTCATCTTCATGGTGACACATCTCCCCTACCCTTAAAAACAAAGTCATTTTGTTGGCCTTTCACATTGCCATTCAATTTCATTCCAATCTTCAGTCCTACACTTCCTCAGGAAATGAGGTGAATCTACTAGGTCTATTTCCTCTCTACCCACAATTTTGTTGAAACTGCTGTGGAAAATCCCATGTAATCTATCCTAATCTGATCAGACGACCTATTTTCAACCCTCACATTATTCCTCTTACAGTGAGAAGTATTGTGATATAATAGAAGTCTAGACCTTTGGAGCCATGCAGGCTGTGTTTACACTCTGCTTCTAATGCTTTCAGTCCATATTACCTTGGGCACAAATCTTGGCTCTTGCTGCCCCACTTTGCTCTGTACAAGCACATGGTGTTTTTTTCTTTGTTATATTCCAAAATGATAATAGCTCAACTCTCAGTTATCTACATAGTATCTCCTAATTTCCATTTTGCCAACCATTCAGAAAAAATGAAACCAAAGATTGAGGGCTGAGTGGAAACATTTTTCTGTCAAAGAGAGAGCCCAGTCAAGGTTCTGGGAGATGAAGTTTGCAGGAAGGAATTGGGATAGGTCTTCTAAAGCCAATAAACAGCAGAATGCCCCAGTTCTATTCGAGGCAGGCTGAGCATCTGGACGTTGCTGATTGCTGGTGCTCTTTGGGCTTGTTACATAAACATTGGGCCAGGTTTGGGGATAGAGTGTCGGAAAAGTATGACCTCTTTTGTGACTTCCTGCTGCTTTTTGGCACACATGTGAGGTCCCTGAAACAGGATTTGGGTGCTGCATCTAGTGTCCTCTGCTGTTGGCAGGCTCAATGGTCAGGTGAGGGTTTGTCATGACCCATAGGAATTCAATTCCTCTTTCTCCTCCTTTCCCTTTCTTTGTCCACTGTGTCACCATGTCCCATTGGTTCTTCTAAAATAGTGTAGATTCATCATTTCCTCTGCTTCCACTTCTTAATAATCTATAATCTAAGATTTATTACCTCCCGGTAGATTATTGTAAGAGTCCTAGTTGATCTTCTTGATGCTAGTCTCTTCTGTCTCTTTGCCTACACTGAATATTTTTACCTGATAAATTTTCTAGAAAAATACGTTGTCATTCTTAGGATTTCACTCAACTAATTGAGGAAATGTAGTGTTTCTAGATGAGGCTAACACTTCATTAGATACAATCCTACTGACAAATCTAGATTCCTTGCTTATTGTTGTCATGTCCGATTCATAGCAACCCTGTGTACACCAGAACAGAACACTCCCTGACTCTGTCAGGCTCACAGTCTTTTTTATGTTTTAGCCTGTTGTTGGATCAGACACTGTGTCAGTCCATCTAGTTAAGGGTCTTCCTTTTTCACATTGACCATCACTCTCCCAAACATGATGTCCTTCTCCAGGGATTGGTCCCTCCTGACAATATGTCCAAAATACATAAGAGGCAGTCTAGCCATCCTTACTTCCAGGGAGCACTCTGGTTGCATTTCTTCTAGGATGGATCTGTTGGTTCTTTTGGCAGTCCCTCATATATTCAGTGTTCGTCCCCAGCAGCATAATTCAAAAACATCAGTTCTTATCCTGGCTCCTTTATTCAACAACCGTATAATGCAACTGAAAATACCACAGAATGAGTCAGATGTACCTTCCCCTTCAATGTAATATCTTTACTTTTCAATACTTAAAAGACTGGTTTTGCAGCAGCTTTTCCCAATGCGATGTGTCTTTTGATTTCTTAACTGCTGCTTCCATGGATGTTGATTGTAGAACCAAGTAAAGCAAAATCTTGGACAACCTCAATTTTTTCTCCATTTATTGTGAAGCTGCTTATTGGTCCAGTTGTAAGGATTTTTGTTTTGTTGATTTTTGAGGCACAATTCATACTGAAGTCTATGTTCTTTGATCTTCATCGGTAAATCCTTCTAGTCTTCTTCAGTTTCAGCAAACAAAGTTGTGTCATCTGCATAATGTAGGTTGTTAATGAGTCTTCCTCCAATCCTGATGCACATTCTTCTTCTGAAAGTCCAGCTTCTTACATTATTTGCCCAGCATAGAAATTGAATGGGGTATGATGAAAGGATACAGCCCTGATGCACACCTTTCTTTATGTTAAACGAGGTAGTTTTTCCTTGTTATGTTTGAATGACTGCCTCCTGGTCCATGTACAAATTCCTCATGAGTGCAATTAAGTGCTCTAGTATTCCCGTTCTTCACAAGATTATCCATAATTTGTTGTGATCCACATCGTCAAATGCCTTTGCATAGTTAATAAAACATAGACATCTTTCAGGTATTCTCTGCTTTTGGCTTAATATCTGACATCAGCAATGATGTCCCTGATTCCATACCCTCTCTAAGTATGGCTTAATTATTTGGCAGTTCCTTGTTAATATACTACTGCCGTTGTTTTTGAATGACTTTAGCAAAATTTTACTTGTGTGAGATATTAATGATATCTTTCTATAATTTCTGCATTCAGTTGAATCCCTTTTCTTAGGAATAGGCACAAATATGGATCTCTTCCAGTCAGTTGGCCAGGTGGCTGTTTTCCACATCTCATAACAGAAACAAGTGAGCACCTCCAGTACTGCATCTGTTGAAACATCTCAATTGGTATTCCCTCAATTCCTGGAGCCTTGTGTTTCGCCAGTTCCTTCAAGGCAGCTTCCATTTCTTCCTTCAGTACCGTTGGTCCCCGATCATGCTCAGTCTCTTGAAATGGTTGTTCATCCACCAATTTTGGTATAATGACTCTGTATACTCCTTCCATCTTCTTTTGATGTTTCCTGTGTCATTTAATATTTTCCCTGTCAAATCCTTCACTATCACCAAATTCCTTAAGCTTGAGAAAAACAGTGTATTCTTGCCTTTTGGTTTTCTATCTTGAACTCTTTGTACGTGTCATTATAATACTTGATTATGTCGTTTTGAGCTGTCCTTTGAAATTTTCTGTTTAGTTCTTTAACTATGTCATGTCTTAGCTCCTCGACTTTCATTCAATGAGGACACTTTTCAAGGTCTCTTGACATGTAATTTGATCTTTTCTTTTTTTCTTACCTTTTTAATAACCTTGTACTTTCCTCATGAAATGTCTTTGACATCATGCCACAACTTATCTGGCTAGAGGCATTCAAGAAATGACTGGGGAAGAGTTACCTCCTCAAAGTAGTTGACCTTAGTGACAAGAATGGAGTAAAACCCCTGGCACCTCCTTTTCCTGATATAGCATGGTCCAAAATGAGAAGAAACATAGTGTCTGCAGCAGTGGGTCAAATATAAAAAGATCATGTACATGGCACAGTGCTGGATGGTACTTCGTTCTGCTGTACTTAGGGTTACTATTAGATCCAACACGAGGGCACCTAACAGTATGTTTTGGGAATTCTTCTTTTCCATTATTGTTGTTGCTGGGTGCCGTTGTGTCGGTATCCAACTCATAGCGACCCTACATACAACAGGGGAAACACTATTGTCAGTGCTTCTCTGCTATTCATAGGGTTTTCAATGGCGGATTGATTTTTGGGAGTGGGTTGCCGGGTCCTTCTCCCATCTTTTCCATAGACAAGAGATATTTGCTCCTATTGTCCTCAAAACCTGCATTATATATTTTTTCTATAAATAAGTCACGTGGCCAAATATAAAACCACTTTATCCCAGCTTATACCTATCAACTTTGTCTGAGGAAACTGTTGTTGTTGTTAGGTGCCGTCGAGTTGAGTCCGACTCATAGGGACCCTCATAGGGTTTTCAATGGCTGGCTGTTTCAGGATTGCCTTGGTAGTGGGTTGCCACGTCCTTCTCCCATTTTGCGGTGCTGGAAATTGAACTCAGGGCCTCAGAGACTGCAGAGCAGCGCTCTACCAACTGAGCTAAATCCCAGCCCCTGAGGAAACTAGTTGCCTGATTTTTCCATATGCCTTCTAAATATGTCTGTTACAACCACTATTTGTACTAGTAATCATTTTCTCATCACCAGGCACAAAAGTTTTTTGTTGATTTTTAAGGACAGTTTTACCTAGAATGTTCTTGACGAAGCTGTAAATGTTTAAGTCTTAACCCTTGAGCACACAATTTTATGATAAAATGGAAAATTCTCACAAAGCATTTCTGCATATGCCAAAGTACCATCGTTTATCTTGAGGAAAACATTTGTGCAGTCACCTGAGATGCTGGCTGAGCTAGATATATATATTTGGGGGGATGACATTTTTACTTGGAATGATGATGGGTGGATAGACTAGCGTTAGTCAGACTTAACAACGTATTTGACAGTTTTCTCAAAAACAAAGTAAGCCTGTCAAGTCAACACACACACACACACACACACACACACGCACACACACACGCACACACACGTAGTAAAATTTGAGCTTTCAAGTGAAAATGAGAATTTGGGGGAAATCCTATGCACTGCTGTGAGTCTCATGAATGATATTAAGAATTGTGATTTTTCAGATACTGTATAATGAAAAGTGATAGCATCTTGAAGTGCTACATGAATTTATGAACCAGTAGCTTTCAAATTACCAGCATATAATGTTACAAAATCACCAGTAGGTAAAAAGATCATCCATATTACAGAATAGTCCAGTGGACTTAAATGTAATATAGTTTTAAAAAAATGCACTGATGCAGTTTTAAATTTCACCTTTAAGGAACTTGTCAAATTTTAGTGTAGTATCAGAGAAGAATATCCTTAATTATTTGAAAAGGCTATTAAAATACTCCTGTCTTTTGCAACTACCTATCTGAGTAAAGTCAGATATTTTTTCCTCATAGATAGAGTTCAACTCAAGCAATTTATGGCAATAGGTGGAATGTAGAAGATATGAGAATCTAGTTACACTCTGTTTGAGCCAGATATTAAAGAAAATTTTAAGACAAAAGAAAGGCCAATGTCTTCCTAATTTTCTTGAAAATACAATTATTTTTCCTTTAAAATCTTACTTTTGATAATTTTTATTAGTATTTTGATTTTACATATTTTGGAGGGGTAGTTGTTAGGTAGTATTTTGATTGTACATATTTTTGGGGGGAGATGGTTGTTAGGTGCCATCACGTCGGGTCAGACTCATAGCAGCCCTACTATGTACAACAGAACGAAACACTACCTGACACTATGCCATTCTCAGCATTATTGTCAGTGCTTCTCTGCTATTCATAAGGTTTTCAGTGGCTGATTGTTTTGGGAGTGGGCTGCTGGATCCTTCTCCCAAGCCTATAGCACCCAGTATTTCCAGGCAGTCTCTCATCTTAGCTTCCAAGATCTGACAATATTGGATGCCAGGGTGGTATGGCTGTAGACATTTATGGGGTACAGAGTGATAATTCAGTTCATATTCAGTATACAGTTACCAAATCAGAAGTTAGTAATTCCATCTCCCCACATAATGGTTTTATTATAAATAAAGTAATAAATGTTTTTTACCTTTCTCAGTTTGAATGTCATGGTAAATATCACAAAGTATAATTCACATCAACAAAAGCTGTTGGGGTCCTCAATTTTAATAGTGTAAATGGTCCCACAACTGAAAAGTACTGGTCTAAGGCAATGTCTTTGCAGGACTGGACTAGTATTTGCTTGGTTTGTTGAGTGGACAGGAATGCTTAAATTGCATAACTAGAAGACTAACACAGAACACATTATAAAACAGTACTCTTTGTGCCTCAGTTTGGCATAATTTTTTAGCAGGATGTGTGTTATAAGCACTTGCTAGATAAGCAGCTAGAAATAGATGTTTGACTGTAGAGAGTTACTAAAATCCAGCATGATTATAAAATTTTTAGGGTATACAGTATAGTCTCAGGTATGAGAGGACTTTCTGGTAGATTTTTTGCTTTGCTTAGGGGAATATAGTCAAAGAATCATTGGTCTTTGTAATGACCATATAAAATATTTCAACTCAACGCCTGATCTGTGCTAATATATCACTCAACAAAGTCTTCAGCCCTAATTAAAAGTGGCTAACCTGATTTTCACATCTCAAATGCATGTATTTGTTGCTTTTTGCATTTCAGTCAAAATTCCTTTATTTCAGAAAATAATGTGGTTCCTGCCTTTAATGTCCATCCAGAGGCTGTGGGAGGAGACACTTCCATTTAGAAGGCCTTAGGGACAACATATTTCTATTGATGCTTTGGTAGAGTGTGAAATAGAGGATTGGGAGAAGCTGTGAAATAAGATTGTTGAGATTTAATTTCATAGAATTGGCCAGATTAGCTGGGCGCAATGGCTCACATGTGTAATCCCAGTGACTGGGGAGGTGGAGGCAGGAGGATCCCAAGTTAAAGGCTAGAGGCAGCCTGACTAACTTAGTGAGACCCTGTCTCAAAATAAAAAGTGAAAAATGGGCTGGGGTTGCAGCCCAGTGGTAGAGCACTTGGAAAGTATATGTGAGGCCATGAATTCAACCCTAGTACCACAAAAAATAAAAAATAATCCAGATTTACGTACTCATTTCCATGGAGTACCTTTTTCTCCTGAGCTAGGATTTAGTTTAGTTCGTAGAATGCTGCTCTGTAATCTCTGAGGTTCCGAGTTTGATTCCCAGCACCGCATAAATGGGAGAAGGATGTGGCAATCCCCAAACAACCAGCCATTGAAAACCCTATGAAGGTCGTTGGCACCTAACAACAACCTTTTTCTCCTTCCCAACCTGTTTCTCCTAGTCTTACTCCAGAACCCAGACTTCAGATGCCAATTCCAGTAGTAAAATCTTAAAATCTATGTGTATGTTTAAAGTGCTGATGAATCTTGCTTCGATTGTTTGTGGAGACAAATGAATAGAGGGATGTACAGAAAAAGCTCCCTTCCCCTGTCGTTCCCAGCAATGAAAGCCTTTGGACATTTTTGAAACAGTTACATGCTAATTTTTATGTGTGTAGACTAGGCTAAAAGTAAGCCTATTTCAGGAGACCAAGGGCAAATATGAATACATCAGACAAAGCAGACTATTTCCCAAAGGGAATTAAAAAGAGTGTGTGGATTAGATTCTAGAGCTGGCCAAATAAAAAAAAGAAAAAGAAAAGTGACCGAAGAGAACAATTTCCCATCGGTTGATTAAACCAGCCAGATACTTTTCCCCCAGGTTCATCTATCTCCACTAATGTAATATAGAATTTATGTAGGCCATTTTTTAATCTGTAAATATTGGGTGTTGTGGTGGTTTTTTGTTTTGTTTTAAGTATCAGTTTTCTAGCATGGTAACGGTTACCTTTTCATACTGACTTACCTATGTCAGTTCATCAAAGTGAAAGACAAGGTATTTCTGGTACTATTTCTATTTTTGGAAAAACAACAATGTAAAAACTTTGAGCCTTGAAAATAAAAATTAGTTGGGCCTTCAAGTTCATCAGGGCCAAAAGAGGATTTTATAGAGACCAGAGGATGTAAAAGCTTGTCTCAGCAGGATCACTCCCCTAGTATGGTATAAAGATAGAAACTTGTGTCTACCGACTGCAGATTTGTCATCAGTTTGGGCAGATGATGAAGCCAGTTTGGGAAACTCTGGAGTTAGGCCACCTACCTACATTCAGAACTGCACCTGGCTCCTGTTCTTTAAAAATGACAATTAAATCACAGAATCCCATAATTCTTCAAACCCAAAACTCTGAAAAGTCAGCGTTTACTTGTAATTCATTTTGCAATAAAAGCTCATCTAAATTAATAAGTCTATTTATAATCTTTACTTATGCTTAGTGTGACTATTCATGTGTTTCACTACTAAAAATTAATGTTTGATTACAGTATAATGTTCTAGACCGTGGTTGGGGAGGTTCTTTTTAAATCCAAAATATTCTGGGTTCTTAAATACGTCTGTTCTCAAGATTGTCTGTCTGTCTGTCTGGATAAGGAGTAATAGTCCTATGGTATTTACCTTGTAGAATGGGGTGAGAAATACTCAGTAAAATGTTAGATATTTTTTTCAAACCCAGTTTTGAAATAATAACATGGCTCTCTATGTCATGAGGATTTTCTACAGTGATAGAAATATTTTTTTGTAGCTATCCAATACTGTAGTCAGTAGCTGTTTAACAATTGACATTTGACTAGTGCAACTGAGGAACTGACTTATTTTCTTTCATTTAAATTTAAACAGTGTAGTTGGTAGCTGCTATATTGGACAGCACAGCTCTGTATAGTTCATTTGGGTTTATGTTACATTCAGACTTTGCTATTTTTGCAATTCCCCTCATGTGTCTGTCAGCTTATTGTGCTGTGGGGGCTTGCATGTTACTGTGATACTGAAAGCCATGCCACTGGTATTTCAGATACCAGCAGGGCCACCCATGGTGGACAGGTTTTAGCTGAGCTTCCAGAGTGAAACAGACTAGGGAGAAAGACCCTGCAACCCACTCCAGAAAGTTAGCCATTGAAAACCCTATGAATAGCAGAGAAGCACTGTCAAATATAGTGCCAGAAAATGAGCCCCACATGCTGGAAGGCATTTAAGAAATGACTGGGAAAGAGTTGCCTCCTCAAAGTGGAGTCTACTTTAATGATGGAAATGGAGTAAAGTCCCTGGGACCTCCTTTTGCTGATGTGGCAGGACTCAAAATGAGAAGAAACATAGTGACTGCAACGTTGGGCTTAAATAGGAAACGATCATGTACATGGCACATTGTTGGGTAGTATTTCATTCTGTTGTATGTAAGGTCATTAAGAGTCAGATTTGACTTGGACACCTAACAACAAACAACATTTTTCTAATTATCTTCTCTACTATTTAAGATACAACATGACCTAGCAGATTACTTATTAGCTAAAAAAGTTAACGTGAGGAGGACCACTTGTGTTCTAACTACATCCTAGGCTTGTTGTTGTTGTTGTTAGGTGCCGTCGAGTAGAGTCCGACTCATAGCGACCCTATGTACAGCAGATCGAAACACTTGCCGATTCTGTGCCAGGCAAACCATCTTATTTATGTTTAAACCCATTGTTGCACTGTGTTAATGCATCTGGTGGAGGGTTTTCCTCTTTTCCGTTGACCTGCCACTCTTCCAAACATGATGTCCTTCTCCAGGGATTGTCCTCTCCTGACTACATGTCCGAAATATGTAAGACGCAGTTTGGCCATTTTTGTTTCCAAGGAGCACTCTGGTTGTACCTCTTCTAGGACAGATCTGTTGGTTCTTTTGGCAGTCCATGGTATATTCAATAGACGTCTCCAGCACCACAATTCAAAAGCATCAATTCTTTTTCTGTCTCTCTTGTTCAATGTCCAGCTTTC
>VMDO01015918.1:0-49546 GCA_007922755.1 Pedetes capensis
CACACGAAAGGACTAGAACAAATTCCCCAAGCACTTCCTGCAAGCTCATTAATCTATACCTTACTGTGTCCCAAGGAACACAATGACAAAACTGAAGAGGAGACTCTACAATTGTGAAATACTCAAACTGAGTATGTAAAGAGTAACTGTATGGCAGGCATGGTGGCACACACCTGTAATCCCAGCAGCTTGAGAGGCAGAGAGAAGATCATGAGTTTGAGCCCAGAAGCAGTCTGCACAATTTAGCTACACTACGTTTCAGAATTTTAAAATGGGCAGTAGGTGAGGCCCAGTGGTAGAGCACTTGCAAAATACATGTAAACCCCTGAGACCAACCCCCCAAGTCATGGGGGCAAAAGGGGAAAGTAACTGTAAAGAGCCTAATGAGAAATTCTGTAAAGCTAAACCTCAATTAGGCCTGCAGCCATAGCACTGTGGCGTCCAATCCTGTCAGATCTTGGAAGCTAAGCAGGGTCAGGTTAGTACTTGGTAGCTTGGTTACTACTTGGATGGCAGACTGCCTGGGAACACCAGGTGCTGTAGGCTTGGAAGAAGGACCTGGCAACCCACTCCCCAAAAGCACTCTGCCATTGAAAGCCCTATGAATAGCAGAGACATACTGACAATAGTGATTCGCCTGTTGTAGGTAGGATCGCTATGAACTGAACACGGACCCGACAGCACCCAACAACAACAACAAACCTCATTTGGCAAGATACATTGATGTTTTTTTTAAAAAAGCTGAACACACTAGAGCATTATGAAGTCTGTAACGTGTTGCTTCAGTTACTGTGTTTCGAAGAAAAGTTTCTAAGTAAGCCAATTACATGAGCATGCTTAAAAATCATTCCTGTGGCTAAAAGGAGTTGCTTATTAGTATATGTAACTGTTAATGGCCCCCCTTAACTTACTCATCTGATTTTTTCACAACATTACACCATTAACAGTGGAATGGTAATATTCTTTGAAACCTCTCACCTTTTATGTAACTCAAGAGTGAAAATATTTTAATTAACATTTCCTGTGAAGGAAAAACTTGCAAAACAAAATATATCTTCCCCTGTGTATTATCCTAATTTGTTGTTAATGAACATTCATAAATTATCTCTAATTAACACAGTCACTCTAAATACACTTCTCAATTTATAATTTCTACTCCCTTCTCGGTAAATCATTTTCTAAATGTATATAAGCATTAGTGGAAAGTGCCAAAACACAGAGCCAAATCTTTACTCAAATAAGTTCAGGGAGTTTACCATTGAATATTCACTGTGCAATCACTGGAAATGTTAATACTGGCAATGACTTAACTATTAGTGTTAACAGGGAGAGACATGTGACATGAAAAAAATACCTAGAAAAATAAAATCACATGATGAAAACTGTAGCAATTTGAATTTAAAGGAAATTTCTCATCTGCTTTCCTTAATGTGAAAATTAAAGTACCAGTTGTATTAATTTACTTCGGGAGATGTGCAAATGAAACTTTCAAGCATTTAATAATTAGACTATAATTCTATAACCTGTCCACATTATGACAAAAATAAATGTGTTCTGTATAGTTAAGGAGTACTGTGTTTCAGACAGGCTCTTGGGATTATCACAAAATATCAGTTTATAAAAATTATCTTAAAGCAGGACGATTCTTTTAAAAATATATGAATTCTTAAAACATATTCTGTTGAGATATTTGAAGTTTTTCATCTCACAAAGACAATCCATCCATAAGAGTTGCCGCTCCATTAACATAATTCTCTGTGGCAGATATTAAAGTTTACATCAGCCTGAGGAAGAAAATAAAACTATAACTTAATTGCATGCTTCAATAAATTTGAACATATTTGGTAGTATTTAAATGAAAAGGACCTCTCCTCTTTAAATAAAATTCTGTTAGCAAAAATACTAAGCTAAAATGATGTAAATGTATTAAGTCTCCTTAGTAAATTCTGTCATGTTGTTGTTGTTGTTGTTAGGTGCCGTCCAGTTGGTATCCGACTCATAGCCACCCTCATAGGGTTTTCAATGGCTGACTGTTTCAGGATTGCCTTGGGAGTGGATTGCCAGGCCCTTCTCCCATTTTCGTGGTGCTGGGAATTGAACTCGGGACCTCAGAGACTGCAGTGCAGTGCTCTACCAACTATGCTAAATCCCAGCCCAAGTTCTATCATGTTGTTGTTGTTAGGTGCCATCGAGTCGGTATCCGACTCATAGCGACCCTCTGTACAACAGGGGAAACACTATTGTCAGTGCTTCTCTGCTGTTCATAGGGTTTTCAATGGCAGATTGATTTTTGGGAGGGGGTTGCCAGGTCCTTCTTCCAAGCCTACAGCTTCTGGTGTTCCCTGGCGGTCTCCCATCCAGGTATTAACCAGGCCCGACCCTGCTTAGCTTTTGAGATCTGACGGGATCAGATGCCACAGGGCTATGGCTGCAGGCAGTTCTGTCATAGGTCCTTTCAAATCGACACCTGGAAATGAATTCTGACTCAACAACTTACGTGTTGTATAGTCTTGGGCAAGTTATGTAACATCTTTGTGACTCCACTTCTTCATGTGCAAAAAGTGGAATAGTAGTAGTACTGATTTCATGAATGATTATAAAGATAACATGACAATCCAAGTGCAATGCACAGACCTCTGCCTCATATACAACAGTCACTTGAATGCTCACTGGGGTGATCATGGCTGCACTGCCCCTACTGCTGCTGCTGCTGACAGGTAGCTGTTTCTAGGGGCCTTCTGTTGATTCACAATGCAAAGTGTCATTGCCTTGAAGGGACTGAACAAGTGCAGCTGGCTTATAAATACCCTATGCTGACATCCATCTGTAAAAGTGCCCTTTAACAAACACATTATGGGTATGGAAGAACCATGATTAAGGAAATCAGACCATTATAGAAAACCAGACAAAATTAAATATATGGAGTCTAGTCTTCACTTTCACAAACACAAATCTATAGTGTCTAGTCTTTACTTTCACAAGCATGAATCTAAAATTCATGAGACTTAAAATCTGATGTGTTCCATTTACATAACTCCAAAAACTTATGTGCCTTACATCTACAAACTCCATACTCTTCCTGTAGTGAGAAAACTGAATGATGACCACAAATAGTAACAGCCACTTGATACTCAGGCAGACTCCCTTCTGGGTCTGTCAGGTGGAAAAATAAGGTAGGAGCTCAAGTAAAATATATGACTTTCTGAATAGAGGGATAAAGACTGCAGAATTCAGGGCTGTTTTGTTAGCCTCCTGCCTGGAAATTCCATTGTTCTTGAAGAAAGCAAACTTGGGATGCTGACATAAAGCATAAATCCTAGAAGATTTATTTATGCCCATACTGAGGACTCTCTGGTAGAAGAATACACTGGGAAACTGGTTACAACATGGGAAGGGCTCAATAGAAGCCATAAGAATTAGGGTTACAACTCTGGAAAGCTACCTAAAACTATTTTTCATAATATTTTAAAAGATACATTCTAACCGGGTCTTCCTTTGTACATCTGCAACAGGGCATAGTGAAGTGTTTGTTGTTTATTTAAAATATGCAAGCAACACTTACTCAAGTGAATTTTATACTTTAATATGAAAAAGTAATCTCCAGGTCTTACTCTCTTTCTACATTTAAAATAATTTACTTGGTACCACCAAAATCTAAAAAAAAGTTGATCGAGTAACCCTTCTGACTCATAGGTATATACACTTGTGGCCACCATGCAAAACAGGACAGAGAACATTTTCTATCTAGAGAGTACCTAACTAAATTTTTTACTCATGATTCCATAGCAACCTGTCTCCTCAACCTAGGCAAAAACTTTGTGACTTCTATCACCATCAAATTGTTTTGAGTATGAAACTATTTTGTGTCAAGCTTCTTTTGTTCATCAAATTTTGAAGATTCACCAATCCTGTGGCATGCATTAGAATTTATTCATTTTTACCAATGAGTATTATTCTGTTGTATGAATATTCTCCTATTTATGGACACTTGGAATGTTTCTAGGCTTTAGTTTTTATGAATAAAGTTGCTAATGAACAATCTTGTGCAAGTACTTTTTGGGGACATGACACCTAGGAATAGAATTGTTGAGTCATGAGGTAAATGGATGAATAACCTTATTTTAAAAAACTACTATAGAGTTTTACACAGTAATTATGTGATTTTACCCATCCACCAACAATTTATCAGAGTTCTAATGAATTAATTTACATCTTTCTCAACACTGGAGTTGTCACTCATGACTTTAATCATTTTAATAGGTTTTTACAACTTTAATTTCTTGATAATCAATGAAGTTGAACATGTTTAGTTCATTGGCTTACTGGCCCCTTCTAGATCTTCCTTTATGTTGTGTCTGCCCAATCCTTTGCTCAAATGTTTACAGGGCAGTCTTTCATTTGTTGACTTGGAAGGGATTTTTATATCCTCAATGAGTCATTTTTTGGAATATATTTGATCACTCTGGGCCTTATATATTCATTTCCTTCATTGTGTCTTTTGGTTAGCATGTTATTACTACTATATGTTTTTATAAAATGTTTCATAATTCAAAAGTACTTTTACATATTTTCTTATCTAAGCATTAAAGTAACCAATCTATAGGATTCATACTATCATCATTGTATTACAGATCTGAAAATTGAGGTTGAGAGGTTATGTTTTCGCACAACTAACTATTACCAGGGACAAGATTTTCCTGATGCTAAGTTCAATATTCTTATGTTGTTGCTGTTGTTGTTGTGGTTAGGTGTTGTCAGGTAGTGTCCAACTCACAGCAAACCTCATAGGGTTTTCAATGGCCATTTTAGAATTGTCTTGGGCATGGATTGCCAAGTCCTTCTCCCATTTTTTGTGGTGCTGGGAATCAAACCTGGGACCTCAGAGACTGGGGAGCAGCACTCCACCAACTGAGCTAAATCCCAGCCTCTCAATATTCTTATAGATACATTATTTATTTAATTCCATGTTTTATACCTCTTTCTTTAATCCATTCCATAGTTCTTTAATAAAAACCTTTGTTGTTATTGTTAGGTGCCTTTGTTGTTGTTGTTGTGAGGTGCCGTCGAGTCGGTATCCAACTCATAGCGACCCTCTGTACAACAGGAGAAACACTATTGTCAGTGCTACTCTGCTGTTCATAGGGTTTTCAATGGCAGATTGACTTTTGTGAGTGGGTTGCCAGGTCTTTCTCCCAAGCCTACAGCTTCTGTTTTCCCTGGGCGGTCTCCCATGCAGGTACTAACCAGGCCCGACCCTGCTTAGCTTTCGAGATCGACGGGATCGGATGCCCCAGGGCTATGGCTGCAGGCTAGGTGCCTTTAGAAAACCCAAACTTATAGGGAATAATATATAAGATTCAATTAATAAATATAACATAAGTCAATTTATTCAAAGGTACCAGAAAGGTTAAGATTTGTTATAACTTTTGGGTTTTGCCTTTTTATGCCACTTTTCATTAATGTTCACTAGCTAAACTTAAGTCTCTTTTGCCTTAGGGTATGATGCATTCTATCTTATTGACTAAGATGCTGATTTATATGCTAGTTTATATTAACACATATTAAACTTTTCTTCAGGGTTTAAGTGATTCTCCGTACTAAAAAATGCACAGTGCTTAGAAGTCCACAGGAAATTCTTTACTATGCAACTGAACACATTAATGTTATATCCCAGAGGCTAAATGGAATATGCTTACCACACATCTTATTTACCTCAGGCAGTAACTTCAGGAGAGATGGCTGAGAGTGGCATAAAATAAGAATGTTAATACCTACCCAAATAAAAATGTACACATGTTCAAGTCCTACTTATACAATTACCTTTGGATCCTTGTAAAGAAATAGATGTCCATCTCTTAAAACAAAATATCGGTCCTGAAACTTATTTCCAGACAGTAGTTTAGATGGTTCTTCTTTGATTTTCAAGACTCCTTCTTTGACACTTTT
This sequence comes from Pedetes capensis, assembly GCA_007922755.1. Classification (NCBI taxonomy): domain Eukaryota; kingdom Metazoa; phylum Chordata; class Mammalia; order Rodentia; family Pedetidae; genus Pedetes; species Pedetes capensis. The sequence goes on from VMDO01015918.1 coordinate 5,947, forward strand.
CTCTGTAAAGTAAAGCATTGCTTTTGTGAAGTTGGGTCAGTTTCTACTTATTTGGAATACAATATAAACCATTTTTATATTTTCAGTTTGGATGATACAAATTCATAACTGTTTTTCTACCACTAAGTAGCCTAAGGTGAGTTTGTGACAAGTATTGCTCTTTTTCAAATGCAAGCGTGCTAATGGTGTCCAATTAGTCATGGGCAGGTGAACATATGTGATGTGGTTAGTGTGTACTGAGATGTGCTGGAAGAATAAAATCATATAAGACTGTGAAGAATTTGTTCAAAGGAAAAAAATCACTATTCTAAATGTTGACTACATGCTGAAATCATCACATTTTGGATCTGTGAGGTTAAAAAATATAATAAAATAGTAAAATTGAATCTACTGGTTTATATCTTTCAATGTGGTAATTAGGTGGTTTAAAATTATATACATGGTTGTGTTACATTCTTTTGAACCATACTGTTATACGTATATATAATGCAAATGCATAGGGAATGGAAACATCTTCAGGAATTCTAACTCAAGAATCCAGAAATCCTTTAGGGATTAGAAAAATTCCTGTAAGTATATGACAGACCAGAGTAAGAAAGGCAAAACCGCTATGGTACAGAATTTAACAACTTTATATTTCATAGGTAACATGGTCAATGTACCATATTTAGAAATCAATTATTTCAACTAAGTCCTGCTTGAAGACTGCAGAGTAGTAAGAAAAAAAAGAATTGAAAGCCAAATAACCATTACACCATCATTACAGTGTCAGCTATTGCTTTTTCCCACAAATGGGAGTAAATACCCCTATTCAGGATTGCTGTAGCACTTACATTGGATAATGTACACAGAAGTTGTTGAGGAGAACACTGTATCAGGATGAGGTTCTTTAGCAATTTCCTGGTACTAAGTTTATACAATTTTGAACACTCATGCATAGCTTATGAAATTCACAAAAAATTTGAAAAGTTTTACAGAGAACTCACAGTTGTAAACCTAACAAGCTTTGGTTTTTTTAGGGGGAAGAAACCTTTAATTAGCTTCAGAAAACAAAGATATAAAAGAGGCAACAGTGCAGGACTCAGTGGCACACACCTGTAATCCCAGCAAGTGGGAGGCAGAGGCAGGAGGATCACACTTGTAACCTATGTGCAAAGACCTGGGATCAATCTCCAAGTACCCCATGCTCTCCCCAAACCCTCCCAATAGCTGGACTGCACATGCCTGTAATTCTAGCACCTCAGGAGGGTGAGGCAGGAGGATAGTACGTTCAAGGCCAAAGGCAGCCTGCACAATTTAGCAAGACTGTCTCAAAACTCAATAAATAAAATAATAAAATAAAATAAAGAGGCTGGTGGTGTGGCTCAGTGATAGAGCACTTGTCTGGCTTGTGCAAGGCCCTGGGTTCAACTCCTAGTACTGCCAAAAAAAAAAAGTATTAATAAGAATTTTTTATACCACAAATATGAACACAGAATGGTTAAGTAGAAGCAGAAATCACTAGGATTAATCACATCAATGACCCTGACCACAAATAAGAGCTTAAAGGTAATTAATAAATCCAGTATTGTTCATGATACACATATAGGCCATAGACAGCACATTTTAAATTACACTGTTGAGCTAATGCTTGATTTTCAGGTATTTTGTGACTTTAAAATAATTATTACAAGACACACTGCTAAAATTTTTCTTCTGGTCTACTGTCTTAATATTCACTTACATAGAAAAACAGTTAAGTGTATTTTGTAGCTTAATAAGAAGTATAGTAAGCAATTTAGAAAGCACTGGATTAACTTAATGCTTTAGTTGATTTAGAAAAACAAGAAAGTAGAGAAAATCATTTATAAGATTGTTGATTTAAAAATGAAGTATTTTTTAAATGTTACAGTCAGGTTGTAAGATGTAAATACTGTATATTGCTTAAGGCAGAACAAATACAACCAATCCTTCTGATAGTAGTACCTTTATCATTTACATTTTTGTTCAAATTAATAAACCTTTCAAACTTTTCAAAGAGAAATAAGCATATGTCCAATGTCTAAGTAAACCATTCCCAGGTCAAAGAGAAGGCAGACTTAAGGGGAAAAATGATTTCTGACACTGAAAATTTTGAAGCATAAATTATTAAGGGACTTAATAGAAAAGCTTTGAGAGGAATGCATGTGAAAGATGAGGAAAAAAATTAAATTGCAATATGAATCTCTGTGATCAATACTGAAGATATAAATGAGTTGTTAAAAGTTCTAATACCTAAATGTATGCCTACTCTCAAGATGTTAAAATAAGTAGAACCATATCTACCATTCAAGGGGTAAAGTAAATCTACACACATTGGGGGATATCACATGTGACTGTATATGACAAAATCTATGTTTTAGATCAAATGACTTCAAGTAATTCACACTTCCTTAGTGCTCAGGTTCTGCACCGTCCCTCAAATCTGAGACCATTTGCTCATACTTTTCACTCCCTGCACTTCATCCTAAGCAGAAAGCTCCCTTGTTCTGGAAGAATCTGGCTAAGTACAGTTTACAGCTGTGGTCCTGATGTCATCAGCGTTGAGTTCAACTTTAATTTGTCAGTATGAAAGTTTCATGTCTTGCTTATATCTTCTAAATTTTGAGTAGGAGTTCAAATTCCTGCTACTCATATCTGTGTAATACTCTATTTGCCTCCTAGTCTTGAGATTCTAGTCAGAACTCTTGCTCAACGATATGCTGCGGTGTTTCTCTCTTCTCCGGAATCCTGAGATCCCTGGGTTACTTCATAGCACAATGGTCCTTCTAGACGCCAACGTTTTCTAATCTCCTAACGAAAATTTCTAACTCCACATAAGCAATGTTTCTAGCCACGTCCCTTGTTATACAATCACTGGATATTCACTGAGTTCCTCTGATCCAATCAAAATGATGAATTTCACATATAATATAGCCAAGGATATAAATCTTAGCCTTACATTATATAAGTTTCTAAGCATAGAAAACTTTGTACTAAGGGAAAAAAGAATGTGAGAAAGGACACTGCATGTATATCAACTTTCAACTGAAAAAGAAAACATCTATCGCATATAATTAATGTAATGGATGAAACAAGTAATTCTGGGAAATCATCTATTTTTTTGTGAGTATAACAAGGCTAAAGATTTAAAGTATATCCCAAAGGATGTAATTCCCTCAGAAAAAGACTGCAGGACATGCCCTAACAGGTACTATTCACTTAATACCCTTTTATCTCATTCTAATCAAATTCCAACATACAGTGAATCACAAAACCTCAGTGGCTCTTGGTAGTGTGTGGGTTGCAGCTTAGTGAAGGGTCCTTAGAGTTAACACTGCAGGGAAGAAAACAAACTGGCACTTATAGCTATATTGAACAATTATTTTGGATTAATTAGAAAAACTCTTAAAAATCACATGTAAGAGTTGGGGGGGTGTAACTCAGTGTTGGAGCATTTGTAAGCATGTAGGATTCCGTGCCCAGCACTGCAAAAACAAACAAAAATGTATGTATATAACAAAGCAGAGTACTCATATGTATTTAAATAGAATAGGCATATCATGAAAATGATAACACTGTCCCTCAAAATAAGATTTTCCAAATGATTTGGTATTTCATATTCTTATATAAAAATAGCAACTCCTAACTGGTAGTCTCTAATTCTAATAAAATAATTGTTCTGGAGTCGGGGAGAGAAAGTCTGATGATTTATACACTAAGTTCATAAGAGCCTAAAAGCACATTATCTAATTTATCCTCAATTTCAGGACAGTAAGGGGTTAAGGACATAATATACAGGCTAGATATGGAAATCCTCACTCTAATTCCTGTGCCTCCTTTACCAGAAGGTTCCCTAAGGGCTTTATGTAACATCTCCATGCCCCAGTTTCTCCATTTATAAAAGGTCTAGTAAGTACCTGAGAACAACTCCTCAGACTAGTAGGTGGATTGAATGAAATGAAGTGTGTAAAAATATCATTCTTAAAGGAAAGAAGGAAGAGGGAGTGGGGAGAGGAGGGAAAAGAAAGAGAAGTGAGAGAGTGAGGGGAGTGGAGGGGAAGGGGGGGGAGAGAGAGAGAGGAATAGAAGATAGAGGAGGAGGAGGAGGAGGAGAGGAGAGAAGAGAAGAGAGGAGAGGAGAGGAGAGAAGCAAGGAGAGAGGAGAGAAGAGAGAAGAAAGAAGATAAAAGAGAGAAGAGAGAAAAAGCAAGCAGGCATTTGGACCAGCATCTGGTACACAGTAAATGCACAGTAACTGTGAACTCTTATTATCTTTTATGTGTGATCTGATTAGTGACAACGGAATATACAACAAAACAGACCCTTAATTTTCATGGTCTATGTTTCTCTAGGATGGGATTTAGCTCAGTTGGTACAGCACCACTCTGTAGTCTCTGAGCTCCCCAGTTCCATTCCCAGCACCACAAAAATGGGAGGACATGGCAATCCACTCCCAAGGCAATCCTGAAACAATCAGCCACTGAAAACCCTATAAGGGTCACTATGAGTTGGACATGACTCGACAGCACCTAACAACAACATGTTTCTCTACTTTTCTTACCAACAATTTCCAAAGCCCTGAACATTATCTGAAAAAATTCCTTGTTCTGAGCTCTTCCCTTTCCCATGTGTTCTAAATTCTGAAATCCATGAGAGACATCCCCTTGAAAATATAAGTCCAAGTCATTTGGCAATATTTGAATGCTAACATCTAAAAAGTTGTGTGAAATTCAAAGTTGTACATATTTATTTTGTTTGGCATTGACTGCACAGCAAAATATGTATTTCCTAGAATTTGAAGAAAGTAGAATTGCTTATAGACTTGTTTCACTGCGTAGTATTCATTCATTCAAGTTGTTTTAGTAAGATTTAGTGGTACAATTGAGTAGAAACCAACCTGAACAAACTACGTGCTTGAAAGTAAACTACTTCATTTTTTGATTAACATTTGAAGACTTATTTTCAGAATACAGTGTGAGAAAGGATTTTTCCTTAATTCTTTAGTATATAATAAAAATTAAGACAAAGAAGTATAAAACATATGATACTCCAAGAAAATAATCTATTTCTTAGATACCAAATATGCCCCTACCACACTCCTATGTTCCCTTTTGTTACTTGTATGGAAGAGGAAGTAGTTAGTAGAATTAGAAACCTATTGACATTCTTCTACAGGTAGATTATCTATAAGCAATTAAATTATAAATCCAATTACTATTGGAATAGGATTGGCCAGAAAAGTGCCAAAGATTCTTTCTCATTCTACTGTCAATTTTAATTTAGGTCTCTTAGTATTAAACCCATGGGAGAAGGATGTGGCAGAATCCCTGAAACCATCAGCCATCAAAAACCCTATGAGTATGGATATAAGTTGGAACCAACTCCACAGCACCTAACAAGAAGTATTAAATGCAGAATTTTCTCTCCTCTACTGGGATAAAAAAATAAACGAAGAATGATACTTCCTTGAATGAGAGACATTCAGTGTTAAAAGAAATGTCAATGATGATAGAGTGGAACTATTTTTCTGTGCTTCAAAGCTCTCCATAAATATCCTGGCCTATGATAGTCATTTACCACATGCTGTCTTTGTAGTCTTGTATAAATAGGCTTCAGACATTCAGATGCTCTATTTCCTCTGGGTCAAGATACTGTTTAACAATCCTTTAAATTTCTATAGTAGATTCCTGCATATGAAACAGAAAGCTAATAAAATTTACCAATTGGCTTTCTCCCTACAGAATTACAGTATACCACCAGAAAAGTCAGGACATTCATAGTCTATAGAGAATATAAATGACCATCACAAATGTCCAAGAAAATGCATACTTTTGAAGTGGGCTAGGACTTACTTTCAAACTTTTACACATCTTTGGATTTAAGAAGATTTGATGGGAAAGAGAAACATGAATAATTTTGGCTAGACTATGATTTATGGGTTTGTATTATTTTTTTCCCAGCACCACAAAAGCTGGAGAAGGATTTGGCAATCCACTCCCAAAGCAATCCCAAAACAATCAGCCACTGAAAACTCTAAGGGTTGCTATGAGTCAGACCTGATTCAAAGGCACCTAACAATCAAAAAATAGCACCAACAGTGAAGAGTTTAACTTTCTAGATTTGAATTTGCCAAAAACAGTTGCATTTCTTATGCTCAATTCTAACATAAATTTAATTTAAAAACATCTGTCATATGCCATAATCTAAATTTACATACACATGGAAGTCTGCATTTGAGTTACAATTTATATGTTTCAAGTATTTGTTTCCAATTTAGGTCATTAAGATTGAATTCTATAGAATGAAATTCTATTGGTGTAATTTTAAAGAAAGTGATTAAAGTGAGACTTTAGCAACATAAGATTATTTTTTTGCTGGAGGCTTATAGAAGGGCTAAATTTAGAGTTTACTTGTGATGGAGATGTTAAAACAATATAAAAATGATAATAAAACATGATCTAATAAGAGCAGCTATGTAAAAGTCTAAATAGGAATTAAAATGAAGTTTTTATTATCTCTACCTCAATGTCTCAACTTTTAATCCATAAAGTGGAAATGAAATTTGAGGGCTATTACTTTTCTATTCAAGTTAATTAACTCCTCATTACAAGAATGGCAATGGCACAAAATGTTTCTAGGAAATAAAATGCTGCTTGTGAAAAACAGAATTAGTTTTTAAGTAGAGGCAACAGAAAATTCTTTTACTCTCATACACTTCTATAAAAGTTATACCATTATATTAAATGAATGAGCAGAAGTTGAATGTTGAATGATTCTAAAATATATCCCTACTTAAGTTGTCTACATTTTAAATGGTTCAGATACAGTGAGACAATTGAAGAATAAAACTCTCTAAACTATAGCAGCCTACAGCTATAGCACTGTGGCATCAGACCTCAAAAGCTAAGCAGGGTCAGGACTAGTTAGTACTTGGATGGGAGTCTGCCTGGGAACACCAGGTGCTGCAGGCTTGGGAGACCGACCCAGCAACCCACTCCCAAAAATCAATCTGCCATTGAAAACCCTATGAATAGCAGAGAAGCAATGATAATACTGTTTTGCCTGCTGTACGTAGGGTCACTATGAGTGGGACACCAACTTGATGGCACATAACAACAACAACAAAACTATAGCAAATATTCATTATACAATGAAATTCTTGATTTAGAAATAAAGTGATGAAAGTATTATTCGAAAGAGATGTATATGCTCATAATTTATCTTAAAAAAAATCTATTGTATTTCTACAATCAATACCCATGAAAGCAGCAGTCAAGAAATCAAAAGATGCAATGCATTGGGAAAAGCTGTTGCAAAAAACGTCTTTAAAGTGTGAAAAAGTAAAGATGTCACATTGAAGATGAAGGTGTGGCTGACTTTTCAGTCACACAATATGGTTGTGAAAGCTGGACACTGAATAAGGGACACAGGAACAGAACAGATGATTTTGAATTATGGTGCTAGAGATGAATATTGACTATACCATGGACTGCCAAAAGAGCAAACAAATCTGTCCTAGAACAAGTGCAACCAGAGTGCTCCTGGGAAGCAAGGATGGGTAGACTGTGCCTTACTTCTGACATATTGTCAAGAGGGACCAATCTCTAAAGAAGGACATCATGTTTGGGAGAGTGGAAGGTCAATAAAGAAAAGGAAGACCCTCAACTAAATGGATTGACATAGTGCCTGCAGCAATGGGCGTAAGCATAAAAAAGATCATGTGTCTGGCACAGAATCAGAGAGTGTTCTGTTTTGTTGTACATAGAGTCATTATGTGTCAGACCTGACTTGATAGGAACTAATAACAATAACAAAGAATTAATGAAATGCAATTCCTATATATGTATATATATGATAGATATATAAAGGTAGATTTGGAGGTAGAGAGATAGGGGCAGAGACAGTCAAATCTGTTGTAACCAAGTATAGAGAAGGGAGAAAGCAGGTTGCAAAGAATTCTGCAGTGTAACATTTTTTATTTTTATTTTTTGGTTCTGGTATTTTAACTCAGTGTTTCATACATGCTAAGCTTACATTATACTGTGGAATTACACAACCAACCTCAATTTTACGTTTTAACACGATGGCATCTAACAACAACAATAACAAATACATTAGCTATTTGTTACTTTTGGAAAATGTGGTTGCATCTAACCTCCTCCATTTTCAAACTGCTGATTTCTAGTTGGCAAATAAGATAGAATTAAAAAAAAATCTGAAGAATGGAAAAGAAGTCTTTTCCATGTTTCCTTTTCTGCTTTGAAGAAAAATTGTTTCTGAGATGATCCCAATTTTTTCATGAACAAATTATCAGAGAAATCATGTTTAATTTACTTTCATTACTTCCTTTTTCGATCCCATTTGTAGAGTGTAGCAGATATAATGAATGCAGCAATAATTCTGGAGTAGGTGGTCACCGTGACTGATTTAGGAGACATTTACCAAGACAGAGACAGAATAGACTGAGTATCTAACCTACCCAAAATCTACTACAAAGTATCCCTCATAAGAGGCATTAATGAGCTCCACATTGCTCCAAGACATGCTGCAGCAGATAATGTTGACGTAAAAGATTCATTAAAAAAGAAAAAAAAAAAAGACTACAGCTTTTAAAATGGACAATCCTAAGTGCAACACATGCAGCATGAACCATAATGAAAGAGATTATTTCTCTCTGGCAACCTCAATTAAAACATTCATGAAAATTATATGGGATAGACAACTAAAATATTTTAAGTGGGTGATTCCTATTTTTGGCCAAAAAAAACCTGCTAATAGGAAATGGTTCATTTAAAATATTTACTTGCGGTACTACTCTAAAATCTCATTCTTTTTCCTGCATGGAGACTTTCTTTCCTGGTAGAAATAACTACAGAGAGCATAATAACCAATGGCTGCATATTGGATTGGCAAAGTGAGGTAATAATTCAGGGACAGGAATTTATTTTATAGCTCCCATCCTGTTAGAGTAGTGAAGGGGATAAAAGGATAACAGAAGTTTGCTGACATTTCACTCTAGAGAACACTTCATCCAAATGCCTGAAAATCCCATTTAAGCCTGCTGCTTTGTCCCTCTGCTTGATTTCCCCAGTTTTTAATGTAAGATGCTTTGTCTAGACCTTATAAACTTGAGGCTTTCCCAAAAGAGGGACTAACTTGTATCCCATCAAGAAGATGCGGAAACAGGCACAGTGGTGTTTGCCTATAATCCTAGCAACTCAGGAGGGGGAGGCAGGAGGATCTTGAGTTCAAGGCCAAAGGCATCCTGTGCCACTTAGTGAGACCCTGTCTCAAAATATAAAGTACAAATGGGGCTCGGGATGCATCTCAGTGGTAAAGCACTTGCCTAGCATGTGTGAGGACTTGGGTTCATCTCCTGGTACCAGAAAATATATACACAATGGAATATATAAAGAATCATATCTTCCAACCCAGTTTGCAGAGGGAGCCAACATATCTTTTGTCATTGCCTGGTTTCCTCTTGCCCTTACCAACCTAAAGATTTAACTCACACGTGATTGCTCTAAATCAGCTTATTATGTTAAATCCTAATTTTTTTCAAAGATTAACTGCACTGAGTGGTGTCTTTGCTTTAGTGTACCCAAGCCCCATATTCACAAAACTTTCTTTTCCATCAAAACCTTTCAAGCTCTGATTTCTTATATATTGTTACTCACATAGCCATCCCACTAGCATTTAAACGACAGCTAAGATATTATACGTAGCTGTCAATTTCAAACATTTCGCAATGTGGAGAATTATAGACATTTTGGAAGAATATTAGAAAAAGAAAAAAGAAAATGATCATCAAAAAGATAAAACTGAAAGGACAAGATAAGTTATTTTCTATTGAAAAACATGGGAAATGATCATATATGCTTCAAAATGTTGACAAGGCATGGTTCATAAGCTGAACTTTCCTTCCTTCCAGCCTTCTTTCCTTTCTTCCCTCCCTCCCTCTCTCCTTGCCCCCTTTCATTAGCAAGGACTGAACCTGTAGGGAATTATTTGGACACCCCCAAGGTGGATGGGGAGGGTTTGTGGGCGAGGCCTGGCCCCTCCCCAGATCCTGCCCCATTTCTGTCACATTTAGTTACCCTTAACCCAGGAATTAAGACTGGGACCTGTTTGATCCCCTAAGAGCTAATCTACCTAAGTCCCAGTTCACCTTTTACCTGCGGTCTCTCCTTAACCTATTACCTCGCCCATCAAGTGATTTAAGATGGCCCTCAAACAGCCCAGCTCTGGTGTGGCCTTTTTCAGCCTGATTGGCCTCCCAGAGCAATCCAATTAGTTATTAAGGAGAGCTCAGTGATTAGTCCGGCCTGCACCTAAACCCCCAATCGTAAGTGCACTTTTCCAAGCCCTCACACAGAGAGCTGCTCCCCCTGGCACGAGCTGCTCTCTGATTGGTTGCACTCTGGTCCACACCCCCACCTAGTGTGTATGTAAGCACACTACCGACTATCCCAAGCATCTGTTCTTTTCTTTCTTCCCTACTGCCTTGACTGTAGTTGTTATATCCTACACCTGACTTCACAGCTTTGATCGTCTAGACCTTCAATCAAGCCACCGAGAGGCAAGACTCCGAGGTCAAGAAAGAAGACCTCGAGCAAGCCAAGAAGAGCTCTCAATCCCCCGTGCCAGGGAGGGGGTGAGGGGAGAAGACAACCATTGAGAGGCAACATCACCGGACCTTTGGCGTAGCCAGCGAGGACATCAGAGCTGTTTGTTACTCTGATACACAGCTGTTATTCCATCGAAGCAGCAGTAACCTGTGCTGTCGGATAGAAAGCATTCGGTTCTCCTGCAAAGGAGCAGCAAAATAAAGTTCCCATTTCTTTTGCATAAGGTGGCTCCCGAGGTCCTTCTTGGTGCCACCAAGCAGCTCCTGCCCACCCCCGAGGGTCCCTGAGTGTACTGGTGTTGTGGTGAAGCCCCGTGGTCTTTTGCCAGCCAGAGCAGACCCCAACATGAACCTAGGGCCTCACACATAGGCAAGTGTTCTACTACTGAGCTCCACTCTCGGCTCAGTTTTTTTCCAATATTGATTTTCTTTATTTGGATATTAAAATGAAAGAATAACAGACTTTTGAGAGTTAGACTAGATTTCACAGATGATCTAAATTAGCACGCTGTCATTTTGAGCTAGATAATACTTACACGGAACTGCCCTGTGTTTTTCAGGCTCTAGCAGCATCCAGCGTTTCTATCCATTAAACCTCAGAAGCTCCACTTCCGCAGTCTCACCTTGTAATAAATGGTCAATACTGTCTACCTACATTGCCAAATTTCCATAGGCAACAAAATCATCCTTACATAAGAACCATAGCTCTATGATATAAATATATGACGCATTCAGATTGTTGTTTGCCGTCAAGTTGGTATCTGACTCATAGCGACCCTCATAGGGTTTTCAATGGCTGTTTCAGGATTGCCTTGGGAGTGGATTGCCAGGCCCTTCTCCCATTTTTTCGGTGCTGGGAATTGAACTCAGGACCTCAGAGACTACAGCGCAGCGCTCTACCCACTGAGCTAAGTCCTAGCCCTTCAGATAACTAGAGAGAATTCCTACTGTAATCTTTAAGAGAGAAGGGGAAAGATGTGGTTCAAAAATCACAGAAAGGAGTAGTAAAGACATTTAAAGTCTTTGAAAGGCTAAATTTCTATGGCAAAAACATTAATACTTCATTTGTTTAGATGTTTATAACAACAGAATGCATTTTGTAAAAATTATTTTAAGGATGTATACGAAACAAGTACAGTATCATGAAATCAGAAATTTATCAATTACCTTGGGTACAATTAAGAGCTCATTGGCTCTGGCTACTAGCCAGAGACCCAGAAACCATACTGAGTAGGTTTCCAGCATTTTAGAGCTGCATCACCTTCCTCATCTTGAATTTTTTTTTTAATAATTAGAAGACAGACCAATCTGTTCTCAAAGCTAATATTTAGTAATTCTATAATCTCCATTACTAAATATTAGCTTTGAGAACAGAGGATTTAGCTCAACTGGTAGAGCACCACTCTGCAGTCTCTGAGGTCCTGGGTTCAATTCCCAGGACTGGAAAAATGGGAGACGGATGTGGCACTCCACTCCCAAGGCAATCCCCAAACAATCAGCCATTGAAAACCTTATGAGGGTCACTATGAGTCGGACATGACTCGAGAACACCTAATAACAACAATAATCTGAGGCAAGTTACTTCTCTGATCTTCTTTTCCTTATTTGTAAAATTCAAATGACAATATAACTGACAGGAAAATTCTCAAAAAGTTTAAATATGCTCTGGGATCTATAGGTTAGCCTAATTACTCATATATGTGGTTAATAAATAGTAACGGTTATTATTGCCTGCAGCCGTAGCCCTGTGGCATCTGATCCAGTCAGATCTTGGAAGCTAAGCAGGGTTGGGCCTGCTTAGTACTTGGATAGGAGAGTGCCTGGGAACACCAGATACTGTATGCATGAGAGAAGGACCCGGCAACTCACTCCCAAAAGACAATTAGCCACTGAAAACCCTATGAACAGCAGAGAAGCACTGACAGTAGTGTTTAGCCTATTGCTATGACTCAGATACCGACTAGACAGCACCTAACAACAACAATGGTTATTATTACATTATTGCTTATCAAAGTGTTGTTTGGTTTCATATTTAGAAACTTGAACCCTTAAATTTGGGGGAAGATTTATCTACAAGCCTGGTTGAAATATTTTTCTAACACAACAGGAGAGAGAAATTTTAAAAATAAAAATGTCATGTATTTCATACATGTACAGCAATTACCTTACACGGATCACCTCTTCTGTTTTACTTATTCAACCTTACAATCTACACTGTTTTCTTCCAGTAGGATAGTAACTATCCTCACTGGAGGTTTTTTATTTTGTACGTATTTATTTTCTAATATCACTGTGAAAAAGAATAGACTTACACCAAGCACTTAATCTCAGAGCCTATATAATTTGTATTTCATCAGTGACCAAACACTTTCTAATATAAACATAATTCAGGAAGAAGACTCACCATCTAATGTAAAAACTGGAAATTACATAACCAAAAGTATGACATACAACCCTTAAAAACATGAACCATTCCTTCCAAAAACTTTAACTTGGTGCCATCAAATTAGCCAACTATTACCACAGTACAACTTGCTAGGAAAATTTCCTCCTGTCCATGTGTTCTTCACTACCACACTCATTTGCTTTTGCGTTTTCAAACACTACCTATGGCTTAAAAATTACCCTTTAACCACTTCAGTGTTAACTATCATTGCAACATGAAGCAATGGCACCCACCTCTGTAGTGTTTAATTGCGTCAGTGGTTAAGAACCTCTTCACCACAAGGTAAGCAGACCCAGGTTCAGCTAATGAACTCCACCGAAGCACCTGCTCCAGCACATTCTCCGTGTAGTGAAGAGGGCGCTCTGCAAACATAAAACCCAAATGAAATTGAAAAAAAATTATGCAGAATATTTTTATAAGTTTAAAAATCCCTTTGGAAGGGTCTATATGCAACAACATATATAGTCTTATCTTAACATTGTACAATAATAGCATTGGAACTACAAACACAATATCCTAACACCCCAAACATAGTAGGCATATTAGTAAAATTTATTGAATAAATTAACCTGTGGTGGAACATGGGTTTGTTATGCAACTAAATTTTTACATTCAAATATACTTTTTTATAGATAAAGTCTCAGAATACTACCCCTGAGTGAAATGAACATGTGTCTATCTTCTTTTTAATTTAGATAACATTCTGATTTGCTTAGGCAGAACTGCCTATTTGCATATGTAATTAAATAACTTTAAACTAGCAAAATTAGTCTTGTCCAGTACTAATAGGAATGAATTAATACTTTGTTTATCCCAGGATTAGAATTTTATACTTTTCAATCAATACCTGTGAATAATTTATAGCTGGTATTCTCACAGTCAATTAATATGAAGTTATAAAACATTATTTTTATAGAAAACATGAACATAATTAAAAAATGGTAATGACAATACATGTTTAACTATTAGTAAAAATATCAATCAGAAACACTGTGGCAATATTATACATTAACTGTTAATATAATAGGCCAATAAGCAAGAAATTAAATGACAGTGTAAAGCTTTCTCTTTGATGAATCTTCATCCATATATATTTTGTTTTAGATGAACACATCACACATTTTTAGCTGGAGCTTTAAAAAAGCTTTACAATTATAATTAAACCTTCACATGCAAGGGTTTTCTGATCAAAATATGTCAATTACTTAATAAAATGTAACTACAGAAGCATATGCTAAGAAAAATTATTCAAACCTTTTCATAATATACTGGAAATAGTACAATTAAAATAGCAAGAACAGAAGCCCTGACAGGAAGATGATACTGCTATCGTAATATCAAGTTGTTGCTATTGTTAGGTGCTGTTGAGTTGGGTCCAACTCATAGCCATCCGACGCACAATGGAACAAAACACTTGCTGACACTGTACCATGACCAGGATTATGTCAGAGCTTCTCTGCTATTCATATGGTTTTCAATGGCTGATTGTTTTGGGAGTGGGCTGCCAGGTCCTTCTCCTATTTTGGTGGTGCTGGAGATCGAACCCAGGGCCTCAGAGACCACAGAGCAGCACGCTACCAGCTGAGATAAACTCCAGCTCCATCCTGATATCATAGCCATATATATGTCACCTTAGCTCTTTCAGCCCCCACACATCTGTCAGTTTGCCGCACTGTGGGGGCTTGTGTGTTGCGATGAGGCTGAGAGCTCTGCCACTGTAACCTCGACATGAGCAAGGTTACCCATGGTGGACAGGTTTTCAGCTGAGCTTCCAGACTAAGACAGACTAGAGAGTAGGACCTGGCAAACCACTCCCGAAACAACGAGCCATTGCGAACCCTATGAATAGCAAAGAAACACTGTCAGATATAGTGCCGGAAAATGAGCCCCCCAGGTTGGAAGGCACTCAAAAGACTACTGGAGAAGAGTTGCCTCCTCAAAGTAGAGTCTACCATGATGACGGAAATGGAGTAAAGCCCTGGAGTGCTCAACTTGCTGATGTGGCACAACTCAAAATGAGGAGAAACAACTGTAAACATCCATTAATAATTGGAACATGGAATGTATGCAGTATGAATCTAGGAAAATTAGAAATCATTAAAAGAGAAATGGAGCACATAAACATTGACATTCTAGGCATCAGTGAACTAAAATGGACAGGCATAGGCCATTTTGGGTCAGACAATCATATGGTCTACTATGCTGGGAATGATAAACTAAAGAGAAATGGGGTTGCATTAATCATCAAAAAAGACATTTCAAGATCTGTCATGAAATACAATGTTGTCAGTGATAGAATAATATCCATACACCTACAAGGAAGGCCAGTTAATATGACTATTATTCAAATTTATGCACCTACCACTAAGGCCACAATGAAGAAAGGAAAGACTTCTATCAGCTTCTGCAATCTGAAATAGATCAAACATGCAATCAAGATATACTGATAATCACTGGTGACTGGAATGCAAAGGTTGGAAACAAAGAAGAAGGCTCAGCAGTTGGAAAATATGGTCTTGGTGACAGAAACGAAGCTGGAGATCGGATGATAGAATTTTGTCAGATCAATGACCTTTTCATTACAAATACATTTTTTCAACATCATAAATGGAGACTATATACATGGACTTCACCAGATGGAACATACAGGAACAAAATTGACTACATATGTGGAAAGAGATGATGGAAAAGCTCTATACAAAATGTCAAAACAAGACCAGGTGCTGACTGTGGATCAGACCATCAACTTCTCATATGCAAGTTCAAACTGAAGCTGAAGAAAACTAGAACAAGTATACGAGAGCCACTGTATGACCTTGAGTATATCCCACCTGACTTCATAGACGACCTCAAAAATAGGTTTAATGCATTAGACACAAATGATAGGAGACCAGAAGAGTTGTGGCATGACATAAAAGATGTCATTCAAGAAGGAAGCAAAAAGTTCTTAAAAAGACAAGAAGAAAAGAAAAGACCAAATTACATGTCAAAAGAGACAGTAGAACTTGCCCTTGAACATCCAGCAGCTAAAGTAAAAGGAAGACATGATGAAGTTAAGGAACTAAACAGAAGATTTCAGAAGGCAGCTCAAGAAGACAAAAACAAATATCATAATGACATGTGCAAGGAGCTGGAGGCAGAAAACCAAAAGGGAAGAACACGCTCTGTGTTTCTCAAGCTTAAGGAAGTGAAGAAAAACTTCAAGCCTCGACTGGCAGTACTGAAAGATTCTACAGGGAAAATATTAAATGATGCAGGAAACATCAAAAGAAGATGGGAAGAATACACAGAGTCATTTATACAAGGAAGAATTGGCAGATGACCAACCATTCCAAGAGGTTGCATATGAAGAGGAACCAATGGTGTTGAAGGACAAAGTGGAAGTTGCCTTGAAAGAACTGTTGAAACACAAGGCTCCAGGAATTGATGGGATACCAACAGAGATGTTTCAACAAACAGATGCAGCATTGGAGGTGTTAACATGTTTGTACCAACAGATTTGGAAAACAGCTACTTGGCCAACTGACTGGAAGAGATCCATATTTGTGCCTATTCCCAAAAAAGGGGATCCAACTGAATGTGTAAACTATCGGACAATATCTTTAATATCACACACAAGCAAAAGTCTACTAAGGATCATTCAGAAGCAACTACAGCAGTATATAGACAGGGAATTACCAGAAAATCAAGCGGGATTCAGAAGAGGGAGGGGAACCAGGGACATCATTGCTGATGACAGGTGGATATTAGCTGAAAGCAGAGAATATCAGAAAGTGTCTATGTTTTATTGACTATGCAAAAGCATTTGATTGTGTGGATCATAACAAATTATGGATAACACTTCAGAAAATGGGAAGACCAGAACACCTAATCATGCTCACAAGAAATCTGTACATGAACCAGGAGGCAGTTGTTCGAATAGAACAAGGAAACACTGAGTGGTTTAAAGTTGAGAAAGGTGTGCGTCAGGGCTCTATACTTTCACCCTATCTCTTCAATTTATATGCTGAGCAAATAATCCGAGAAGCTGGATTATATGAGGAAGAACGTGGCATCAAGATTGGAGGAAGACTCATTAACAACCTGCGTTATGCAGATGACACCACTTTGCTTGCTGAAAATGAAGAGGATTTAAAACATTTACTGATGAAGATCAAAGATCATAGCCTTCAATATGGGCTTATGACTAAACATCAACAAAACAAAAATCCTTATGAATGGATCAGCACGCAACTTCACAATAAACGGAGAAAAGATTGAGGTTGTCCAAGATTTTACTTTGCTTGGCTCTATAATCAACACCCGTGGAAGCAGCAGTCAAGAAATCAAAAGACGCATTGCTCTAGCCAAAGCTGTGGCGAAAGATCTCTTTAGAGTACTGAAAAGCTGTTGGGGATTTTAAAAATATTTCCCAGCTAGGGTCCCTTATAACAGCTTGAGGGGCTGACCCCTAGCTGACCCCAGGGCTCATCTCACTCACTCAAAACAGCCCCTCCCATCGAGTGAGCAAAGATGGCCCCCGGCCAGCTTGACCAGCCTTAACCACCTTAATTTTGATTGGCTCCCCTCACCACCTTGCAGGTAGTAACTGTCTCTACTTGGCAGTTATGTCCGTTTGCCCCCTGTACCTGCCAGTTGTGTGCCCCGATTGGCTGAACCCCACCATGTGACCCCTCCAGGACCCTATAAAAGCAGGGCTCCTGGACCCCATATCACTCCTCTGATCCTCACCTCTCTGACCATCTCCTGAACCTCATCACTTGGACCAGCGCTCCCTACTCCAGCAAGACCATCTAGCAAGCTGGTGAGATCAAGCCCAGGGGCCCCGAAGAGCCGAAGGCATCTAGCCAGCCACAAAGAGCCTCCCAACTCCTCCCATCCTTGGGAAGGAGGCGGGTAAAGGAGGCGGGTAAAGAAGGCAAGCCGTGAGAGTCAAGACCATCGGACCTCAACTGAACACCAGTGGCTGTGGCTGTGCCTTTAAGGCTGAGCTGTACCAGCATTTTGCCTGCAGCATTCCATGCTGCAGGCATAGAGCCAGCACTTAAAGGGATAGAGCCTTGCTCTACAGGGGCTGCTTGCTCTTTGCTCTCCATAAGGGGAGCACCCCAATAAACCTTCCCTGTTCTTCTCCAACCATCTGAAGGTCTCCTGAGGTCCTTCTTTCCCGACACCGGCCACGTTTTATGTTGAGGGTTTGGCCCTAACTTTAGCCGGGCTACAGCTAAAACCCCGACAAAAAGCAAAGATGTCACATTGAAGACGAAGGTGCGTCTGATTCATGCCATGGTATTTTCAGTAGTATCATATGGTTGTGAAAGCTGGACATTGGACAAAAGAGACAGAAAAAGAATTGATGCTTTTGAATTGTAGTGCTGGAGACGTCTATTAAATATACCATGGACTGCCAAAAGAACCAAGAAATCTGTCCTGGAAGAAGTGCAACCAGAGTGCTCCTTGGAAGCAAGAATGGCCAAACTGCGTCTTACATATTTTGGACATGTAGTCAGGAGAGATCAATCCCTGGAGAAGGACATCATGTTTGGGAGAGTGGCAGGTCAATGCAAAAGAGGAAAACCCTCCACCAGATGGATTGACACAGTGTCTGCAACAATGGGCTTAAACATAAATAAGATCGTTTGCCTGGCACAGAATCGGGAAGTGTTTCGATCTGCTGTACATAGGGTCGCTCTGAGTCGGACTCAACTTGACACCTAACAACAACAACAACAACTCTTTCATCCATGCGCGGTGGTGCACACCTGTATTCCTAGTGGTTTGGGAGTCGGAGGCAGGAGGATCGCAAGTTCAAGACCAGAGGCAGTCTGTGTAGCTGAGGGAGACCCTGTCTCAAAAAGTAAAAAAAAAGGGCTGGGGGTGCAGCTCAGTGGTTCAGCACTTGCAGTGCATGCAAGCAAGAGACCTTGGGTTCAACCTTCAGTACCAAAAAAAAAAAAAAAAAAAAAAAACAAGCAAAAACAAACAAACAAAAAACTTAACTCTTTCAGATTCTCCTAAATGTATCACACACAGTGCTTGCGTTTGTTGTTTTTAAAGTAGTAATGCTAATGACAAACCAGAAAGAGCATCCCGATGCTATTTTACTCATATGTGACACATAATATTGTAATTGGTAACAAAAATCACAAATAAAATGGAGCAAATGTATCTTCCCTAATTCTAGTCTCCTCAGCTATGTGTATCCACATCATTCGAGAAGTCATCAATAATCACAAGTCCACAAAAGAAGAGAATGGATTTTCTGCTTCCGCTGTAAATTATCAGATTTTTGCTTCCTATCCAGTCAACTAAAATCCAGTTCTTCATTCTGGGCCTATTAGAGCAACCCTACTTATTATCATAATGCCAATTTTTAAAAGCAGAGCCATTATGTCAAGCATCTTAAAAATGCACACAACATAGCAGTGGGTATATAACAGATGTTTAATAAGCAATTTAGGATTAAAATACTTTATGAATTTATTTGTTGACCTATAAATTAACAATAAATATCTGTTGTCATATTAAAAGACAAAATACACTTCTTTATAAAATCAGACAAAACTTTTCATGTTGTATCAATACTACTGTGCTTCAAATAATTTTCATAAAGCTTGGACAAAGATCAGAATTCCTGCCTATCATTTACCAAAGATAGAATTGATTTTTAATTAACCCATTAATTAGTTCTCTTATAATTTGAATTTTTTTAAATATAAAAGTAATTATAGAATAGGCACTTCATTACAGTTGATATAATTCTTGATTCCACTACCTGCAAGCTATGAGACACCACTGATCACATTAACAGTTGTCATTTCCAGAATAATGACTATGTATCAGATATTATTGCCTGCAGCTGTAGCCCTGTGGCATCTGATCCCGTCAGATCTCAGAAGCTAAGCAGGGTTGGGCCTGGTTAGTACCTGGATGAGAGACCGCCTGGGAACACCAGAAGCTGTAGGCTTGGGAGAAGGACCTGGCAACCCCCTCCCGAAAATCAACCTGCCATTGAAAACCCTAAAGATTAAGTATGTTCTATACTATCAAATAATACCATTGTAAAGTAGCAATAATTTATACCTCAAGAGATAAGCAAAAAAGGTTGAGTCATCAGACATTGTTAGGATACAAACTCCTACACATAAATTTTTGGTCATTACATTTACAATGGTATCATGATAGAATACATAGTACCTAAGTCACCTGCCATTAGAACATTACTGAGAAAAAATTTACTCTTTTGCATACTACCTATAGAATGGATAATAATACAAATTTAGTGTCGTCTTTTGAGAAGAACAGGTTATGAAGACAGTTCTCTAACTAGATCAAACACAATGTTATTAACCATTCAAAGTCATGCAAAAAATGAATGTGACCTCCCTTGCATAACAGACATTCATTTTCTACATAAAATAACAGATGTGGTCTTTAAATTTCTGGTACTTGATTTTTAAACACAATTATGAATTCCCTAATAATCACATTCTTAGTGCCAAACCTAGAACTGTGCATGCCTATCTCTATCTCATCCACATAATCAGAAAATAACAGCAATTTTATGTGTCAATGAGAACAGCTGGGAAGAATTAATAATAAACACATCTTCCATATCATACTAGCTATGAGGAAGGAACTAGACAATATTTTGCTATGATATTATTGGATAGTATGTATAGCTTCATAAAGTGGAACTCCTCAGTAAAGTTCACATAAATGAGGTTCTTAAGCCAGTTAATTTTTTTCAAGGAGTGAAGGACCTAGGAGGTATGGGGGCTACATTGATAGAGGATAAAATCAGTGCATATTTTAAAATAATAGCTATTGATGGTGTAGATATCCATTTGGATTCTGAATTTCCTGAAAGGCCATGTGTTGCAGGTTTTGTCATACTCTGTGGAGCTAGTGGGAGGTGGTGAAAACTTTAGGTAGTAGGGTCTAGTGCAAGGAATTTAGGTCATTTGGGAGCATGCCCTTGAAGGGGATATTGGGACCCCAGCCCCATCCTCCTCTCTTTGCTTTCCAGCCACCATGAGACGCTTTTTTTCTGCCACATTCTCCCCACCAGCATACTCTGCCTTGCTAAAGACCCAAAATTAATGGAGCCAAGAACCCATGAACTGATACTGTGAATCAAAAGATACTTTTTTCTCCTTATAAGTTCCTTATCTAAGGTGTTTGTCACCATGATGAAAAGCTAGCAATCACAAAAAAATTGATAGAGAAGTAGGGTCATGGTTTTCAGTATATCTGATGATGTGATTCAGAAGTCACTGGAGTAGGTTTGCAGGAGGTTTTTGGAGAAGCAGGACAGAGTGAAAGAATGGTGTAAGGGAAGATTAATGAGAAATGCTGGTGGAGACTCAGAAGATCACCATGTTAATAGGAATATATGGAATAAAGGCCAAGCTCATGAAGTTCCAGAAGTAAATGAGGACTCTATCGGAAATTGGGATAGAGGCCATTCATGTTACATTCTGGCAAGGAATGTGCCTACACTTTGCCCATGCCCTGAGACTTTGTGGGAGGCTGAGTTTGAAGTGGAGGTACTAATTAATCTGATAGAGGAAATTTCAAAGCAGCACAGCATTTAGGTGATGGGATGGGTATTTTTGACTTCTTTTAGCCAGATTTACAATGAAAATTGGGAGCAAAGAGGAAAGACTTGAAAAATTTGCAGTTTGGCCAAAAAAGGAGGGTGTTTAAAGGTGCTGCCAGGGAAAGTGTAGATCTTTTTGTCCAGAAAAAAATGCCAAGTACTTTGTGGTAGGAGAACAGGAAATTTTATTTGAAGGCATCTCAGGAATCAGCCACTAATAACATATTCAAAGATGTGAAATTGCACACTCCTTTCAAAGACTTCTGTTTGAGCAGAGGGCTCTAGGGTTACCTGCTTGCACTCGGCCCTCTAGGGAATTTTTCCCCAGGATGTGTTTCCGTATGTTAATTCCATCAAGGTACTCAGAAGCCACTGCACCTGTGGTTCACAGGAGCCCTGATATAGCTCACACCAGTGGCAGACTTTGGTTTTATAGGAATGCAATACACAAAAGATGTGGGGACCTGGAGGCTTCCACCAAGATTTCAAAGGGGATCCTGGTATGTCAGGCAGTATGTGTCAGGGTAAGAGTTTCTGCAGTCATCCCCTGACAGGATGATATGTGAAGATGTGAGAATGAAGACAAAGTTGCAGTGGAGTCTCTAGGGAAGTTAGAGATGCCATGGAATATTTGCCAAGGAAGGATGCTGGTAAGGCTAGCCTGAGAGAGTGGCCATGTCATCTGCATTCAGGAAGACCAGCAGGGACAGGCTGTCCCAGACCTCTGTAGCTCATATCTCAATAGTATGTGCCAGACATGAAGCTACAGGTTTTAATTTTTGCCTTGCTGGATTTCAGTCTTTCTTTGGTCAGATTGTCTTTGTTGTATTCCTGTTTCCCCCTTTTGGAAGTTATGTTTAGTCTGTGCCATGGTGTCTTGTTGTTGTTGTCAGGTACCATCCAGTGAGTGTACGACCCATAGCTATCCTAGGTACAACAGGTGATGAAACAGTATTGTTAGTGCTTCTCTTCTATCTATAGGGTTTTCAATGTCTGATTGTTCTTTGGAAGTGGTTGCCAGGTCTTTCTCCCAAGCCTACGACACCAAGTGTTCCCAGGTGGACTCCCTTCCAAGTACTAACCAGGCCTGACTTTGTTTGGCTTCCAAGATCTGATGGAATCATGTGACACAGTAGTATGGCTGCAGGCGATTGTGTCTTGGAAATATGTAAATTTCTGTTTGAAACTAACAGAAACTCACACCAGAGAGTTTGTCTTGAGTTCAAGAGAAGACTTTGGACTTTGGATTTTTGAGCAGTCCTGGGATTTTTAAGACTTTAGGGATTCATGGAGATGGACTAAACGGATTTGATGTTGTAAGATGGACAAGGAACTTTGGGGGCCCAGAGTAGAATGCTATAGTTTAGATTATGAATGTCTCCCAAAGACCATGTTCTTAAACTAAGTTACAATCTTGTGGCCCTGTGGGAGATGATAGAAACTTTAAGATGTTGTCTAGGAGAAGAAAGTTAAGTAAACGGGAGAATGCCTTTACATGGAGTTTCGAAATCCCAGCCCTTCCCTATCTCTCTCTCTTTCTCTCTTTGCTTCACAGATGCCAGGAAGTGAACAGAGTTCCTCTACCACACACACCTGCCATGAAGTATTCTTCTGCCACAGGCCCAAAGTGATGGGACCAAGCAATTATGGATTAACATTTCTGAAACTATGAGTAAAAGTGAACTCTTCCTCCTCTTAAGTTGATTTGTCTCAGGGATTTTTCACAGTGACAGAAATTTAATCTTCTATGGTGGGGTTGAGATTGCTCTAATAAATGGTAGGAGATAGCTAAAGATGCTTGATATCCTTTAAGAAGTGAGAGAAGAAGATTTTTTTTCCCATTCAACACAAATTTGAAGTGCCCTACCAGACATTCCTTTAGAAGGAAAACCTATTTCCAAATTAATTGAGCCTAGAGTCTAGCTCAGCTTTGTATATTTCATATAGTGGTAATGTAAAATCAAAACATAAAAAAAAGATTAACACAGTTATAAACTATGTTTTTCCCTAAATCTTACTATCATACAGACATTATGTTTCATCTTAGTAGAAATTTTCTAAGAATTGTTCTCCATTTCACCAATGACCATGATGCTGCCAATGTTGTCTGAGTCACAAAACTGACACACTGATACCAGTGTACATTTGTAACTGTCACATCTTTGGTGATTCCATTTATAAGTTTAAGATCTATTTTCATCCTCTTTGACTACATATCAATAATATATCATTATAAGGACTTACATGTGGCAACGTACATGTTCTTCCTTATTTTGATATTATACTTAGGGTATTATATAAATTTTAAAAATAAATACAATAGATTACCTCAGGATAGTAAAGTAAATATTATGGAATATTTATTACAAAAAAGGAGCCCTGGATATGATGAGATAGAGAACTAGTCCTTTCACATTTACAGATACCTAAAATAAAATGTAGCACTCTGATTTATTTTTTCATTCATTAATTTATTAAGTTTTGGTTATTTCATTACTTGGAGGATTTATTTTTATCTTAGAAAATTTCTCAACTGCATGTGGACATTCTTCCCATCAAATACAATTAGGTGACTATCAATGTTTTTACTTTTATCCTCTTCTTCTACTTCACTTTATCTTTCCTGTATATTACCAAAAATCAGCTTTTAATATTTCAGAAGGTCAGGTTGCACATGGAAGTTCCACATGTTTCATTATATCAATACAATCACAGGCCCTTTTCTCACTTCCCTGTCACTATTCCTCTAGAAGTAATGAAAAAGGTGAAGTCCTCTGTTGGCAATTTCTATACATACAGTTGACCAATCATTAAGTCCGTGCCAAACTGAACTCTTTCTTTTTTTTCTTTTTTTCTGGTTATAGCTGTATGTGAGCAATATCTTTTCCTTTTTTTTTTCTTCCTTTGTTAGTAAATGATGGGGGGGTATACAGTAATATAGCACTGGCTTTTTCCATTATGCAACCATTACATCACTTCTGGCTACACTTTCATCAACCCACAAGGTTTATGGAGCCTTATGGCTAATATAAGTAAAACTCAAATTCATATTTGGGTTATCTCGTTCAAACTGAACCCTTAACTCTGAATGTATTCTTTCTTGAGTACCTGGTCCAGACATTCACAAATGAAAACAACTTGCGGTCTCATAGTTCTTTTTATCTTTTCAGTAAGTTAAATTTTTTCTTTTTTTTTCCCTTAGAAAGAAGTGGGAAAAGAAAAAAGAACAAGAACAAAAGCCCAAACCAATCTTAGCATTTGTGAGGTATTGATTATAATGTGCAATTTGAGAATTAGTTGTTTGAAGTGTGACCATCCCTTGACTTCCCCATAGGAAATCTCACAAAGTGTTCCTAGGTAGAATGCAATCCCTCTTCTAGCCATATATAAGTCCTTCCTAGCCTCAACCATTCTTCTTGTTCCTTTCTCATAGGGGAACCAATGGCCAAATCCACAGAGCTCCAATGCTATGATATAGGCATAAGATTTAATTTGATTCAATCTCCAAGAGAAAAAGTATAACAAGGAAAGGGTGCTCACCCTAAAATATATCATTTAGTATTCTGCAGCGTATTTTCTAAAAAACAACAGGAACAGAAACATGTAGGAAACAGTCTGCCATTCAAGTCCTAACTGGGGCCTACAGATCTTGGAGTTCACCCATGTACAAGCAGTGATCACATTCTATGTGTCTTTCACATCTGAATATACCTGTATAAAGAGCAACAGTCTAAGTCACTTAGCTCCAGAATGTATCTAATTTATTTTTCCTCCACTTTAGTTGGAAAAACTTTAGCGGGATATGTTCTCCATCAATACACAATGCTAGGGATTGTGAGACATAAACATATGGTAAACATATTAAAATATATGGCAAGTGCCCTAAAAAGTAATGGTGAAGGGGAGAACTAGTATATCCACATTACTATTATACAAGTCAGATACCATGTGGTATTATAAATCTGTACAGAAACAATCAGAAAGAGATCAGTGCAAATTATCTGCATCTGAATATAATCCTTGATGAAAAGACACTTGAGTTGGATCTTGAATGGATAGGGAAGGATTAAATGATGGAAAAGAAAATTGTAATGATGAAACTATATCATCCAGCTTGTTGTTTAATGTCCATGGTTATCTTTGACTCACAAATGCAATGAAACTTGTAATCTAGTCCCTTTCCTTGAGAAAAAAGAAAAATCAAAAGACTATTGTCTCTGTACCATATAGTTATATAACATTATGATTCATTTGTACCATATAGTTATATAACATTATGATTCATTTATACAACAGATTTTTAACTATATGTTGTGATGTACTAGATACTATGCTACACCACACTGTAGACAGAAACAACACAAAAGACAGAATCCTTGCTTCCTTCCAAGGAGCTTTGGTTAGGACAGACAAACAGAAATCCAAGTGCTAGGTGCTGGAAAAAGACATGAGATAATACACAAGGAAACTCTGAATCTGGATTTTAAAAAGTAAGGAGGTAATCAGGTAGGCGTGATGGAGGAACAGTAAAGGTGCACATGGGAAATACCACCTCATACAAGTTCACCCAATGCAAAGAATACAAGATATTATTTAAACAGAAGCAAAAGAGAAAATATGACAAAAGGAAATTGGAGCAGGGGAAGCCCAACATTTGGAAGACTGACAGAAGAAGAAACTGAAAATGAGATAAAATGATTACAAAATCAAAACAAGCTGGGCATGGTAGAGCACACCTGTAATCCCAGTGGCTCGGGACGCGGAGGAAGGAGGATCACAAGTTCAAGACCAGAGGCAGTCTGCATAACTTAGTGAGACCCTATCTCAAAAAGAAAAAAAAAAAAAAAAAGGGCTGGGGGTACAGCTCAGTGGTCCAGCACTTGCAAAACATGCAAGCATGAGGCCTTGGGTTTAACCCCCAGTACGACAAAACTAAATAAATAAAGGAAGTAAGTAAATAAATAAAACAAAATAGAGAATCCAGGCAGCACCAAAAATATAATGAAAATCATCAAAGGAAAAGAGAAAGGTCATTAACACTCAATGTCACAAAAAGGACAGGTAAAGTGAAGCCTGAAACATATGTTTTAGACTTGATAGGTGGGATGTCACAGGAGTCATTTGCCAGAGCAGTTCTACCCAGGGGGAGGACAGAGCCCAACTAGGGGAGATGCTGAAAACTGACACACAAGTGCTGGGGTGACTGGATCTTGTCATTGTATATTGAAAAAATTAATATTTTAAAGAATTGTTCATGATCAAACTAAATAAAGGAATAAAAATATCAGGATGGACTAATGAAAGACGAAGCACTTGATAATCCCATTCCATTCCAATACTGAATGTAATGCTGTTAATAAAGCACCATGGGGTATTTCAACATTGAATTTTAATTTTTATCTTGAG
Source organism: Pedetes capensis (assembly GCA_007922755.1). Lineage (NCBI taxonomy): Eukaryota > Metazoa > Chordata > Mammalia > Rodentia > Pedetidae > Pedetes > Pedetes capensis. The sequence continues at coordinate 33,028 of VMDO01015918.1, forward strand.
CTTGCGGGTGGCAAGGTTTTCTGTTTGGCAGTTTGACAGCTATACTTGAAAGGGTCCCAAGACCTTAGTAGGTATCAGCTAGACAGATGGTCAAGGTACAAAGACATTCTGCATCTTTTTTTTTTCCTAGCGGTCTTTAAAACTAAATCATTAGAATGTTAACTTTATTCAGCACTAGATTACTGGAGTTGTCAAGGTGTTTTAGAAGGTCTCTTTACCCTTCATTTTCTTTGGAATGAATGATGACAAAGTATTTGATACACTAAAGATAGAGGAAAATGAAAAAGCCAAAAGAAGTTTCTGTTAGGCTTAAAACAAAATTATTTTTAGAATAATCCATAACCTTTCAAATAAGTATTTATCATTCTCATTAAATAAATGGCATACAGTGATAGGGGAGAAGGTGGTGGTGACATTATAAGTCAAATTGTTCATCTGTATACATAAACACCTTATTTCATGAGGTAGAAACAGAAGTGCTATATTTTTAAAGCTAATAAAATGATCTAATTATTTTGATGAGTAAAATAATAAGAAGACAGGCAATGTTGGTTTTGTTGACAGGCAATAGTAAGATGTTAATGTTCAGAAAAAAACATAAAATGTTAGAAAATGATTTGTCACACACACAAAAATTCTTCATAATATAAAGCATTTAAAAATCCCTAGCATGAAAGTCACTTACCTAGCTCTTCATTTTCAATGACTTCAAATGTAGCCCATATATCCCCTTTAGTAGGAATGATATTCTTTATGGCTAATATATCATTAGTTAATTCTTCTGCTTCCATCACAGGAGATATCTGTAAGAGATATCAAATGATATATCAGGCACATAGACTTATGGTATGGCCCCAAGTCTCTTTCAAGTATGGTTACAACTAGCTTCTCCAAGCACTTACAGAAAATAGCATGTTCACATCTTTTCCACAAAATGTGCTACATTTTAATGTGAATGCAAAGGGATATTACAATATTGACATAATCCAGCAAAATTATTTTTCTCAGTGGAATACATAACCTGTGAGATCACAGAAATACATAACACAGAGAAAGATATTCAGCAGACCAAAAATCTGATAATTTCTTTGGAGTGAAACTTTTCTCTTGTCAGTTCTGAAACCAAGAGTTCAGAGTGACTTTGTTTATTCAGTCTGGGCCCTCAATTATACACAATTGACTGAATGCTATCTGTCAGGCCAAGAAGCCCGGGGGTTGCAGTAGTCTGTGGTGTACCCTGCCATGCCAAGTGACAGATGGTGGAATACCAAACTATGTTGGAGCTAGCATTTCAGGGTGCAGGGGCAGCATCTGCAGTGCTAGCCTGGGGTCCAGATCTACAAGAGTCCAAAAGCCAGAGGCCATTTCATAAGCACACCACATCTTCAGGGACTTTGGCACTTTTGATTTGTTTCTTCTTGTTTTTGTTTTTGCCAGTCTTGAATAGACAGTGGCCAAAAGCAAGATGGCTTTCTTCAGTTAGGATTTAGCAATAATGTTAACAAATGAAAGACACTGTAGGCATTAGAATACTGCAACTGCAAACTAGTTTTCATGTTTTTATTAAAATAATATTACTATTATAAAAATTCTTCGTAATGTTCTCATAAGCCTACTACATGTGTATAAATAACCAAAAACATTTTTTCACTATACATATATAATACACACTATATTTTGCACCTCATGGAATTTATAGCTTGTTATTTGAATGATACTAATTATACAATGAAGTTCACTGTTTCCTACTTAGAAAAGCTCAATGAAATATAAATTTAAAAAACATCTCAGCATCTGGTATAACTGATGAGTTTCAAACATTAGAGACAGTAGATGAATCATTTCAATAATGCTTTTAATCTGCAGTGATCTAAAAGGTTTTTTTTTTAAAGAAGTATAGCTCTTTCTTAAATACATAATAACTGAGAAACCAAACTTGTGAAATAGGCAGTAGGGAATGCTTCACTTTGAAAGAAGAGATGGGAAATTATACTCTGTCCTTAGAAGAGACCCAAAGCCCCTCTTAAAAACACCCAGAACTCCATACTCAGGAATTCATTACTCAATGGAGCATACAGATCACTATAACGAACATTAGGGACTAGATTATGATAATTCAGGCTTATATTTTGCCCTTAATTTCACTTAATTCACAGTTTCCATTCCTACAAACCTAGGATGTCACCTGGTTCATCTACCTACAAGGGTTGAGGTAATGATTGTTGTTGTTTTTAGGTGCCGTCGAGTCGGTATCCGACTCATAGAGACCCTCTGTACAACAGGGGAAACACTATTGTCAGTGCTTCTCTGCCGTTCATAGGGTTTTCAATGGCAGATTGATTTTTGGGAGGGGTTTGCCAGGTCCTTCTCCCAAGAGGTAATGATAGGCACAGATAAATATAACTAAAGGGCTTTTCAAAGTCTTAAGAACTTAACAGATGCTACTGATTATTTTTGTAGAGTTTTATTATGTTTTTAAAAAGCATTTGGAGGTGATACTGTATAGTTCTTTATCTAAATACATTGACATGCTAAAAATGTACTAAATATAATAATTTATTTTTGCTTTATAAGTAAGATACAACTAAAATATGCTATTAAAGAGTCTTTGTGTAGGTAAAGCTAAATCATGTTCTTTGAATATATCATCTAGCATTAATAACGGGCTTTTGCTGATTGATCTGTACTAGTTTCTCATGTCCCTTATGATCAAAGTCACACATGCAGTATAAGAACCATAATGAGGCCAAGGACTGGTATATATTTCATAATATATTTGATCATAGAGTCTATAATTCTAGTAGTTTATCTCCATGTTGTAAATATGGTAGCTAGTGTTATATCACCATGATCCATAACAATTGTAGTTAGGTGCCATCAAGTCAGTGTCTGACTCACTGCAACCCTACCTACTCCAGATGAAAACATTATTGTCAGTGTCTCTCTGCTATTCATAAAGTTTTCAATGGTTGACTGTGTTTTGGGAGTGGGTTGCTGGATCCTTCTCCCAAGCCTACAGCACCTGGTGTTCCTAAGCAGTCTCCCATCCAAGTAGTACCCAGGCCCGAACCTGCTTGGCTTCTGAGATCTGACAGGATCAGACTCCATAGTGCTACAGCTGCAGGCCCATAACAATTAGATATCTAAATTAATAATTGTTGCTATTGTTGGCAGGTGCTATCCAGTCAGGTCTAACTTATAGCAACTCTAAGTATAGCAGGATGAAAGACTTCCAACACTGTATCATGCACACAATCTTTTAAATATCTGAGCCCACTGTTGCAGCCACTGTGTTTCTTCTCATTTTGAGATGTGCCATGTCAACTAAAAGAGGTCCCCAGGGTTTACTCCATTCTCATCATTAAATTAAGGTCGACTCTATTTTGAGGAGGCAACTCTTCCCCAGTGATTTCTTGAATAACTTCCAGCCTGAGGGGCACATTTTCCAGCAGCATATTTGACAGTGCTTTTCTGCTATTCACAGGGTTTTCAATGGGTAATTCCTTTGGGAGTGGGCTGCTGGGTCCTTCTCCTTAATCTGTCTTAGACTGGAAGCTTGGCTGAAACCTGTCCATCATGGGTGGCCCTGCTGATATCTGAAACACCCATGGCATAGCTTTCAACATCACAGCAACGTGCAAGCCCCCACAACGCAATAAACTGACAGACACCTGGGGGAGATTAACAATTATATTTAACATAACTAAAGTCCAGAAATATCTAGTGTGACTATTTTATCTTGGATATTAGAAAAGATAAGAAGCTAAAGTTGATTTTTTGTTTTACATCAAAGAAAGTCTATTACTTGTATAGGAGAAATAGTCTTACCAATTAAGACCATAAAATATTACTGCTATTATCCCTTAAGGCAGACTTATTACTGAATGTTGTTTTCTTTTTTTTCCCTAAATTTCTTTTTTTTTCTTTTACTTTTTTTCCCCAGTGCTGAAGACTGAACCCAGGGCTTTGCACTTGTGAGGCAAGTGTTCTAGTACTGAGCTAAATACCCAATACAGTAGCATAAGATCCATTTTAAATTCAGCAAAAATGATCAATATTCTCAAGGAGGGAAAGAATTACCCAAAAGCCAAGTAAACTGAATTGCTAAATGCTAAAGTGTAGGAAACAGTGTGTGGAAATAATGATGATGATGATAGCAATAATAGTAACTATTTATTAAACACTTATGTGATAAACAATTTTCTAAGTGCTTTACTTGCACATCAATGACATGATGCAAAATTATCATCCTTCCTTATGTTGTAAAAGTGAAGACTGCCAGATATTAAGAAATTAGGAAGGGGAGAAACATGCATTTGATTGCAGGTCATTTTCCAGGACCTATGAAAAATACTAAGTGTAACCTAAAGTACATAAAATGTCTCTTTACTAATGATTAAAACATAAAATTCCCAGAGTATACTGATATAAGTCAATCTTCAGTCATTGTTTGAAATGGAGAAGTAACACAAAATACAAGAATATTTAAAAATATATACATTAATGCTAACACTGATGATTGCCAACATCACTCTTTATATCTTTCTTTAGGACTCACCCTAATTATAATACTACAGTCGGGTTCCTTCCTTTCAACATACACTTCAATTAACAAATCTCCAGCCTGAGAAACCTAGAAGGGGTAGATGTGAAGAAAGTATATATAAGTATGTCACAAAAACACACATAAGACACTTATGACAGTTATAAAATCCTACTGGTATTTCTCAAAATTATAGAACTATAAAATTACCTCAATTTCCTTCTTCACAAATACAATGTACTTGTTTCAAGATATGGTTGATTATGGATAAGGAATCTACATAAATGTTAGAACTAGCTAGAAAAATCATAACATGATTTTTTTTAATCTCTTACTCAAGCACTTAGTGTTCTTGAATATTCTTACATTATTACTGAAATAGTAAGTCTGGCTACAATGGAAATAAGATAGCTTTGACAACAGAAGTAGTAGGAGGTATCACAACACACATCAACAGGATAAACAAAATGAGGAGTAAAAAAGAGCCATATCCAATTCTGTTCTAATCCATAATATGTGCATAATATCGATGATTAAAAGACAAAATGGGTCTTGCTACATTTGTTAAAGTATGATATAGCCCAAACACTGAAATCGGAGGATAACTTCGGGCAGAGTTGTAATAAAAGTACAAATAAAGAAAGTAAGTTTAGTAAGAAAAAATAAAAATGGAGTGCTAGTATAAAGCAGTCAATAAAGATGTTTTTATTTTAATTACCTTGCCCACGCATTTTAGAGCAGCGATTTGGGTCATTATATCCCAAAAGACAGGATAAGTGAAGAAGATGCAAGTCAGAAAATAAAAAAGAGAAGATATCACTATGTAGATCCACAGACTAAAATGGAGAATGTTAACAAAGCACTAAATGAATCTATGAAAACTATTTTCAGTAGTTTTTATTCAGAAATTCAATTAAGTTATGCGACCCCTTAGAAATAATATCCATCACCCAATATTTAAAAAACAATGATCATAATGGAGAATTTAATCATTCTGAAGTTACATTTGTCTTGTCATAACATTTAATGAGTAAGTTTGTGGGGAAACATTTTAAAAATGAGACCCTCATGTTAAGTGAAATAAGTCAGTCTCACAAGGACAATTATTGCATATTTTCTTTCTTATCTGGGTTCTAAGGGAGAGAGGTGAAGGGCATGAAATGAAAGGGGCACTCTTTGGGATGTGGAAGTAGAAGAGGGGGAAGGGTAAGGAAATTTAAAAAGGTAATAAAGGGAGTGATTATGATCAAAGTACATTATATGCATATATGGAAATGTTATAACAAAATTGCTTCCTTTGTACAAAAAAAGTATGTTTTAAAAAGATGAGGAATGTACTTTGAAAAAATGTTCTTAATTATTCTGTCAGTACTGGCATAGAAAAGCTGATTTCCAATTTTTCTTTTTCATTTTCAATTCTACCCAAAAATTCTAGGAAGAAAAGGATACAGTTGACATTTTTGCTTTTCACAGTTTACATAAACAATTCTCCAGGAAGCACACATTTTAAAAATTAAAAAAGCAAATACAAAGAACTCATAGAGTAAAGCCAAAAAGAAAAATAGCTCAGAAATTCAAACAGGGGTAGGATATAGAGACTGTCAGAAAAATACTCCAGAGGAAAATTTGAAATGCACTGAAGAAAAACTCAAGCAAAAGATTCAAATTTTCCAAACTCTTTTACTTTTCTTTTTCAATTATATTCTGTAGAGAATTATTTTATTTTTACTTATACTGAATTTAAAAACATTCAAGATTTATTTCTTTAATATGAATATAAAAGATAAAAATGAGAAATGATATTGATACTTTAAGGACAGAACAGATAATGCTGCCAAAGACTACCTCTCACGCTTACATAATCCTCATTTCAGGATTGAAATACTCCCACAAAAGTGAGAATCTGAAAGAATCAAAAATGAACCAGATTTAGCTAAGTTTCTTGTTGTTGTTGTTAGGTGCCGTCGAGTCGGTATCCGACTCATAGCGACCCTCATAGGGTTTTCAATGGCTGAGTGCTTTGGGATTAAGTTGCTTTAATTACCTGTCACAATGGAGTAAATAATTGGTTAGGTAATTAATATCATAGTATTAGTACTAGGAGAGCTAAACATTCCCTTATCTTCATATGGAATGATAGCACCAGTGATTCCTCTAATTAAAAGTAGATGTTTTAGGACTGAAGCAAAATTAAGAGTCTGACTAATAAGGAAGAATGTGCCTCATTATCTGAGTAGAACTGTAAACAGAATACCTTTGACCCATTTCTGTTATTTATATTAAAACCCTGAGTCCTTTAAAATTCCTAGTTATTAGGAGAGATGATTAATGATCAACCTTAAGAAGTTTCAGTGAATATTCATCAAACAAGGAAAGGTACCCTGTAAAAGCATAGTGAACACATAAATCCAATATAAAATGACTGAGGAAAGCAAGACAGGACTTAGGAAAGCTGACTTCAGGCGAAAAAATAGCATGTTACAAAGATCACATTAGAAATGATCTCATTAATACAATCATCTGAGAGCAGGCAGAGCAAAAGCATATAAGAAATAATTTATATTTTAAAAATCATAATAGAAAGAATCATTATGCTGTCTAAATTTGGAATTTATTCCAGTATTTCTTTGGCTTTAAATGCTTCCTTTGAAATCCACTGGCACATTCAATATTTTTTTTATAATTCTTGATGAACAAAATTGTTTCTCTGTATATTTAAAATTTTATGTTAACATATTTTGCATTTAAGTATCAGGTTGCAGAATTATCCCATTATTTTATCAAGGTTCTTTGTTCCCATTACTTGTACTTTGCTTCAAATAAGAACTTGAAAATACACAAATATATTTACAACAAGAAATTTTGTTTTTCTTTAATTCTTTAGAGATCTAACACTACTCACTTGAGTGTCTTTCCACTTGGTAATAAAGCTATTTTCTATGTCCATTTGTTTGACTTGGTCTTCTTTAACCTGTTTAAAATATAATTTGGGACATTCTAATAATGTAGAATACAGGGAACGATGGTACTCATCCTCACATAACTGTTCAGAAATTTAAATACCAAGATAAAAACAAATGAGAATGTCCATCACAGTCAGCATGGGCCCCCACTACTGGGGCAGAAATAAAGCCAACAAGACACAGTCTTGTAAAGGTCAAAACATGTTTTGATGCTACTCTTTCAGGCTGCAAATTCCACCCATGGAAGGCCTACAGATAAGAAGATTTAATAAGAAAGAGCCCAGTGATTCCTTTCTGAAAGCTCTTGTAGGTTGAGAAATAAGACTCATCTCCCAAATCAAAATGTACATTACGTGCTTATTAAATTTCCAATGTTTAGGTAAAGTTAGGCTTAACATGACTATCAAGTTAACCAGTGCTAGGGTTTAGCTCAGTTGGGAAAGTGCCACTGTGTGGTCTCTGAGGCCCTCGGTTCAATCCCCAGCACTGCAAAAATGGGAGCAGGACACGGTAGTTCGGCTCCAGAAACAATCAGTCATCAAAAACCTTATGAGGGTCGCTGTGAGTCAGACATGACTCGATGGCATCTAACACAGACACGATGCTAACCACGTAGTTTTTATTAATGAAATGGTACAAAATTAGAAAATAAAGAGAGCATGTAAAGCCACATATTATATTTTACCTAATTTTTTTCTCAGCATCAGATTTTTGCAAAGAAGTTGCTATTGATCAAAAACAGTAGACAAACATAGGAAGAAATAAGGAAGAGATCAAAGCAAAGAAAGTCCAACTCTGTTATCCATTCCTTTATGAATTAAATAGAAACTGCTATTTTAGTAAAATAGCTCTTTTACCTTTGCTAAGGAATCTTGTAATAAGCTATTATAATAAGAATATAAGAAGTCTATAGTTGATAATCTATCACACTAACCCATGTCATTTCATCTGATATATACAAATTGCCAGAAAACAAGTCAGTCCTACGAACACCATTTAACAGAGTTTTCAAAAGGGTTATAGAACAAAACATAGGTATGTGATGGAGATGGACCTTTGACAAAGACCCACCATATTCAAATCCTGAGCTTATTTTCTCTATTTTTATTTATTTGAACTACAAAAACATTTGTATTCTAGCAGTTTACTGATAAAACATGAAAATCTTAGCTTCATAAAATAGAAAATTCAAAAGTCAATTAAAATATTTATGACAGTGAAAAAGCAATATTTCAGAGTTTTTTAATCTAGTTGGTTGCACAATTTTTAAAAAATCTTAAAATGCTTTCAGTTGCATAACATCACAGCCTGATGTTTATTACTGAATTTGTTAAATTCATAACTTCACACCTCTAAGTAGACATATTTAACACATACACATAGTTAGGAGAAACACACACACACACACACACACACACACCCTCTGTAAATAGAACTATTCTGTCCAAGAGATACCAGATGGTAAATGAGAAAAAAATTTTTTTTAAAGGCAGCCAAATTTAAATGAATGGTTACAGCTTAGAAATCTAGTTATATCTGGCTGGGCGTGGTGGCGCGCGCCTGTAATCCCAGCGGCTCGGGAGGTGGAGGCAGGAGGATCGCAAGTTCGAGACCAGAGGCAGTCTGCGTAATTTAGTGAGACCCTGTCTCAAAAAGTAAAATAATCGGGTTGAGGTGCAGCTCAGTGGTCCAGCACTTGCAGAGCATGCAGGCGCGAGGCCCTGGGTTCAACCCCCAGTACCGCAACAAAAAAAAAGAAAAAGAAATCTAGTTATATCTAAAAGCTTAAAGAAAACATAACTATCCTTTATATCCCCATCTGTAAATATTCACTAAGAGCTAAATAACAACATCCCATCATAGGCATCTTCTTTGCAAACAACGACATCAAAACTAGGTTAACAAGGATAGGATATAAAATATTTACCTCAAATATTTCAACATAATTATTAATAAGGTCCTCAATTACATTGACTTCTTCACTAGTTTGTCCCTTAGTTTGAAACAAACAGGACGAAAAGACCAAGGCCAAATTATGGGCATTCATGTGATTGATTTCTGAGCATTTCTGAACCCTGTTAGAGAAAAGTAGAGCTCATTATGACACATTTCTACTTGAAAATTTCATACAACTGTAAGCCAAAAACAGCTGTCATTTTTTTAAACAACACATACTGAAGTTCTTAAGTATAAAAGATGCTGTAGTGATTTAAAGAAAAACACATGGTTCTTTCTTCCAAGGACCTTTTCGTCTAGTTAGGAACATAAGAAAAAACAACTGTTAAAAAAGATCAGCACAAATTACAAAGCAGCATTTGATGTTCATTTAGAGGATAAATTGATCACATCCAAACAACTCAAGACAGTAACACAACCTGAGGCCAGCGCACAAAAGCATGCGTGCAGAGTGGTATAAAATATCTTGTGGGGCTACTGCATAAATCAAAGAGGAAAAAAGGCAGAAGTTGCAGGAAACAAGACAATAATGGTGGACTATTAGGCATACAGTAAAGAGTTCCAAATTTTAGCTTTGAGGCTGGGCTAAATTTTCCAGAAAGTACATATCAGACAAGAGAGAATACCTGGCAGCATGTGTTTGTATGGTTATTCAAATTAGGATATTATCTAATCTCAAAAAGCAAACATTTAATTTAAAAATATAACTAGACTTTTCTTGGATATAACCAAGAATGTCTTTTTAAAAGGAAGAGATATGAATAATGAATGGACTCTACTAATCAATAAGCTACAACCCTTGGGTCTTATAAAGAGCATTTACAGTATTTACACATATAAGTTCAAAGTGATAAAAAAGACAAAATAAATAAAAAGAACTACAACTATGACCCCTCAAAGGAGAAAATTATAAGTCAAAATGCATTAAATGAGAACCACAAGTGTCTGTTAATGGTCCCTATTCATTTGTGACTGACTGCATACATAGTGGCTGTTTGACTGCCTAAAATGTTTCATTACATTTGGAAATTTAAAAAATACATATTAAAAAAGAAAGAGCAAACTCCATAAAAGGAAAACGACAAGCCTGAGCTAGGTGCTCCTGTCTACACAGAATATAGATTCTAGTAGGTACAAGAAAAAGTAAACATGATAGTAATATATATGATAATGTAAGAAATCCATAATAAAATGCAAAATTGCATAGCAGAGGGAGATAAGGCAAGTGCAATCAACACTTACAATTCACAAGATGCAGAAGGAATTGGAATTTAATAAAGGAGGATGGAACAATTGCAGACATCCCTCTCAACACTACATCTGTACTTTTATCACACCAGACTGTAAACATCCGGAAAATTTATCTCTGTGGCTGCCCCTGTTGCTAGAATCTCAGCATCTCACAGTCAGAGACTCTTGCTTTAATCACACTGTTCTACATAATAAATATCTTGTGAGTGGAATTAATGGATGCTACTGATGGCAGAAGTGAGCTTTTATCTAGCGTAGGGCATGAATTAAACACCACACCACCTGACCTTATTCAAGCTGACCCCTCATAGGTTTTTTTTTTTTTTTCTTGTGGTACTGGGGGTTGAACCCAGGGCCTGGTGCTTGCATGCTCTGCAAGTGCTGGACCACTGAGCTGTACCCCCAACCCATTTTTTTTGCTTTTTGAGACAGGGTCTCACTAAATTACGCAGACTGCGTCTGGTCTCAAACTTTCAATCCTCCTGCCTCCGCCTCCCAAGCCACTGGGATTACAGGTGTGCACCACCACACCGGGCTCACCTCTCATAGTTTTTACCACATTATCAAATATTCTTGCTTTTCTTGAGACTGGTCCAACACCATTCTTCTCTGGTCCTCTTCACTTCTCATATCTTTAGTTTCTGTGACTGCCCTGACTAGTGAAATAAGCTAGGCGCAACATAGAATTTATTTCTCCTTTATTTCATTGGTACCCAAATATGGATATTTCCAAGAGTTCCATAACCAGTCTGTTCGTTCTCTTCTCACTCAGGTCTTCTTAGCTAGAGCCCAAGGAAGCTGTTCCCTAATTAGATGCTCTGCCTCTTCCCAACCAGTTCCATCAGAGGAACTACTACACTAAGCCAGATGTGATGTCCATTCTTATTTAAAGTAATAAAATTCAAATGTTTTTGCGTGCTGTACACAGCTTTTCACAGCTTCTTGCCAGCCACCTATAAGTGGTTTCATCTCGTAGGACTCCTGTTTTATAAGAAAGATATTCTTTAATCCTTCACTCATTTCTTGTACTTTTTTGTTCTTTTAAGACAGGGTCTCTCTCTATGTAGTCCAGGCTCGTCTCCAGGCTAGTCTTGAACTTCTGGCCTCAAATGATCCTCTTGTCTCAGCCTCCTTGGTAGTTGGGACTACAGGCACATGTCACTATGCCCAGCTCTGCACTTACCTCTTTTTATACCCAGTTCATGTTGTTATTAGGTGCCACCCACTCGAGTCCGACTCATAGTGACCCTATGTACACCAGAACAAAATACTCCTTGATTCTGTGCCAGGCACAGGATCTTTTTTTTTGTTTAAGCTCACTGTTGCAGACACTGGGTCTGCAACCATCCAGTGGAGGGTTTTCCTTTTTTTGTTGTTGTTGACTTGCCACTCTCCCAAACATGATGTCTTTCTCCAGGGATCCGTCCTTCTTGACTACAAGTCCAAAATATGTAAGATGTAGTCTAGCTACCCTTATTTTCAAGGAGCACGCTGGTTGTACTTCTTCCAGGACAGATCTGTTGGTTTTTTTGGCAGTCCATGGTATATTCAATAATCGTCTCCAGCACCATAACTCAAAAGCATCAATTGGTCTCCTGTTTCCCTTGTTCAATGTCCAGCTTTCACAACCATATGATGTGACTGGAAATACCATGGTATGAGTCAGGTACTCCTTCATCTTCAATGTGACATCTTTACTTTGCAATATTTTAAAGAGATCTTTTGGCACAGCTTTTCACAAAGCAATGAGTCTTTTGATTTCTTGACTGTTGCTCTCACAGGTGTTGATTGTAGAACCAAGTAAAGCAAAATCATGGACAACTGCAATTTTTCTCCATTTTTTGTAATGTTGCATACTGACCCAGTTGTAAGGATTTTTGTTTTGTTGATGTTGAGTCACAATCCATACTGAAGGCTATGGTCTTTGATCTTCATCAGTAAATGTTTCAAATCCTCTTCATTTTCACCAAGCAGAATTCTGTCATCTACATAACAGAGGTTGTTAATGAGTCTTCCTCCAATCCTGATGCTGCATTCTTCTTCATAAAGTCCAGTTTCTTGGATTATTTGCTCAGCATAGAAATTGAAGAGATATGTTGCTTTAAATTTGAAGCAGAGAGGCATTCCTTGGACCTCAGCACACAATGAAACACACAACATGCTAAAATTCTTTGTATTAAAACTTGTCCCAATATCTCATACACTGTGTTTATATGATGCATTTAGAATACCAGTTTTACAGGCTAAGGATGTAATTTACTGGTAGAGCACTGGTTTGTTGTTGTTGCTGTTTGGTGTCGTCAAGTTGGGTCCAACTCATAAGGGACCCTATGTACAACAAAACAAAACAAAACAAAAGACTCCTGGACACTGTGCCATGACTGGCTCTAGTGCTTCTCTGCTATTCATAAGGTTTTCAATGGCTGATTGTTTTGGGATTCTTTCAAGAGTGGGCTATCCGGTCCTCCTATCAATTTTTTTTTGCAGTGCTCCCTTCATCCCTCCTTCCTTTCCCCTCCTTCCTCCCCTCTTCCCTCCCTCCCTCCCTCCCTCCCTCCCTTCCTTCCTTCCTTCCTTCCTTCCTTCCTTCTTATTAAACCCAGAGCCTCACATCTATTTTGCAAGTGCTCTACCATTGGGCTACACTCCAGCCCAATTTTTATTTATTTATTTAGAGTCAGGTTCTGATTAACTTATGCAGGCTGCCTCTGGTCTCAAACTTGTGATCCTCTTGACTTAGCCTCCCAGGTAGCTGGGATTAAAGGTGCACAGCATTGTACTCAGCTGGCAAAACAGTTCTTAAGACATGATAAAAGATTCATAGTCACATATAGAAGGTTAAACACACAACTTTACGTTTAAAAGGTGACTTGTAGAGTAGCATGTCTGAAATTTCTAGAAAAGTTCATGAATCCACGCACCTGTAAAGGTGTTCAATTATAGCTGCTAATGTTGCTCGGTTGACTCCTGGAAGACTGTGTATAAATGCTCTGTATTTTCTAGTTCTTTCCTTGTCATCTTGTGTATCTGGAAGGAAAAAACAACCTTTGGGTTCATAATAACCATTTACATTATAAATTTTCCTTTCAAAAATATTTTGAAACAGTATTCACAAGTACACCATAAAAGTGATACAATCAAGTTTCAATAGAAAACACTCAAACTTCTAAAGTAATTGCCTGTAATTCTGGAAAAGCACTTATTTACACAAACATTACAGTTATATGCTACAGCTCTTGCAACTTGTAATTTAAAATAAAGTGCTTTCAGAATGGGAAGGCAGAGTGGTTTTTTCTTTTAATCTTTTACTTTACAGACTATTGAACTTTAACTTAAGATGAATACATTCAATTAATTACTCAACTTGGAATACAAATTGAAAAGCTAGGCCAAAATGACATTCTGACATTTTTTGTTTATAAAATCATAAGATCTTCCCAAAGCTACACACCACTCTGGAGCTCGGAAGTTCATATTACCACTCTGATCTATTGTAAAGGAGCTTTTATATCATCCCTGCTACCTTCAAATTTTTGGAGATGAGGGAACAATGGAAAACCTCACATGCACCTCTTCATACAATGGTCCAGACTTAGAGGAAGATGAAACTTCTGCCTTTGTGTGGACAGAAATTAATGCATGAAGAGGCATATGGGAATGAATTACCCCTCCTCCCCATTCCCTTAACTCTGCAAATAAAATCCCTGCAGTAACTACAGATAGGAACCCTTAAAGTTCTAGACTGTAGGGCATGTGTTGTTCAGTTGTTAAGTCCAACTTACCAGCTGACACAGGAAATACTGATCATTCATCAAATAAATAGCTTATGCTGACTTTGCACTTTCATATTTCCTTTCAATTCTCAATGACCTTTGGAAACTAGACTTTTTCATTTCCTATTTAGCCCTACCTATGTTATTCACAAAGAGCCTGCAGCACATTAATGATTCTTTAAAAGTATACAGTCACTTGTAAAGGACATTAGGATCCCTAGGGATACAAGAAACTCTGTGACACGTATTTCCTATTCAAAACTCCAAGTGACATCTCTTTTGTACTGATTTAGGCTACACATCATTATAAAAGCAAGCACAGTCATACTGATGTAAGTGCCCCTGTAAATGACTTTGTAAAAAGAAAAAAGATCCAAGTTACACTTAAAAACTATAATGAAAATAATGAAGAATGAATTACCATCCTAGTATACTCCAACATTTGCCCTCGTGTCATCCAGTTTATAATTTTAGTGGTAACCACATTTATTCAATAAAATTTAATCAATACTGATACACTTATAACAAGTAGTCATGCCAGTATAAGACATGTTCATGTACATTATAAGAATAAAATATGTTATTGTCAAAAACAAGCAGTTGGAAAGCAAAACTCAGGGAAGATTTCAGGTCATGTGGGAAGTATAATGAGCAATTTAGCTCAGAATTCAAATAATCTAATAGCGTTCTTGGGTGGGATTTAGCTCAGTTGGTAGAGTGCTGCGCTGCAGTCTCTGAGGTCCTATGTTCAATTCCCAGCACCGCAAAAAATGGGAGAAGGACCTGGCAATCTACTCCCAAGGCAATCCCGAAACAGTCAGCCACTGAAAACCCTATGAGGGTCGCTATGAGTCGGATACTGACTCGACGGCACCCAACAAGAACAACAACAACAATAGTGTAGAAGAACAGACTATATATATGTATACATATATAGTCAGTAGGCTGGGATTTAGCTTAGTGGGTAGAGCGCTGCGCTGCAGTCTCTGAGGTCCTGAGTTCAATTCCCAGCACTGCAAAAATGGGAGAAGGACCTGGCAATCCACTCCCAAGGCAATCCTGAAACAGTCAGCCATTGAAAACCCTATGAGGGTTGCTATGAGTCGGATACCGACTCGACGGCACCTAACAACAACAACAACATATAGTCAGTATACCACTACAAGGTATTCTTGGCTTTAGATGAACAGTACTTAAGAGAGGTCTCCCATGTGGTCTCCCAGAGAGTTATGGTATATCCTTATCAGACCCAGGGCACTTCTGAAGGGTCTGGTTGAGCTATACTGGATCTAAAAGCAAAAGACTTAAAGGTCATTCTACTCAGTATTCAAAGTTTCCTCCAAATAAATTCTGAAAGAATTCACATTCAAGGGAAAGGTGAATATGTTCCTTTCTGACACAAGCTTACCACTTGCCAACTACTTCTCCTTGATAAGACTGACAACACTGAAGACTTCTTAGTCATTTGACAACTTTAGCAAAAACTTATTTCCTATAAATTTTAATAACTTATTTTATAATAAAAACAAATTTTAAGTCTTCATAAAAGAGAGAAACTATAAATACCTTCCCAGTTATAAATTACAATAAAATCATCTTAAAATAAAAATGATTGATGCAGAGGGACTAGGCTCAAAAAGATATATTTTATTAACCTGGGTACGGTGGCACACACTTCTAATCCCAGCTACTTCAGAGGCTGAGCCAAGAGGATTGCAAGTTTGAGGTCAGAGACAGCCTGGGTAATTGACTAAGACCTTGCTTAAAAATAAAAAAAAAAATTAAAAAGTGTGTAGGGGTCTTCAGGTCAGTGGTAGAACACTTGCTTTGAATGCAAAACTCCTGGATTCAACCCCTAGTATCAGACAAAAAAAAAGAGATATATTTACTTAATGACATATTTTGTATCCCAGGAAATTATATAATCAACTCTGTTTGTGATCATTTAACCTTACTGACTTGAGAAATATTTGGAAGCAAATAAAAGACTCTCTTCTGAATTAGGTACTTAAATCATGAAATGTTTTATTTTA
>VMDO01015919.1:0-49532 GCA_007922755.1 Pedetes capensis
TAGAAGAAGTACAACCAGAGTGCTCCTTGGAAGCAAAAATGGCCAAACTGCGTCTTACCTATTTCGGACATGTAGTCAGGAGAGAACAATCCCTGGAGAAGGACATCATGTTTGGGAGAGTGGCAGGTCAACGCAAAAGAGGAAAACCCTCCACCAGATGGATTGACACAGTGTCTGCAACAATGGGCTTAAACATAAACAAGATTGTTTGCCTGGCACAGAATCGGCAAGTGTTTCGATCTGCTGTACATAGGGTCGCTATGAGTCGGACTCGACTCGACGGCACCCAACAACAACAACAACAACACTGTGCCAATATAAACTTATTGTTTATCTGACACCCCAGTTTATGAAGGACAGAATCTTATTTAGGACCTAGTGGTAAACTAGAGACTACTTCTGAAAATATGATGATAATTATTATTTACTGGTAATTCTCTACTGCCAAATATATGGCCTTGCTCCAGAATTCTAATGGTCTGCACAGCAACAAAGCCTTTGGGGGTTTCCTGTATTCCACATATAAACACCTGAACTTGTTGAGATATATTTTACTCTCTGGGCTCCAACCAAAAGAGGTAACCTTTGCTCCCTCATTCCTAGATATGAGTGCATCTCAGGAAAAGAGTAGAACAGGAAACATAACTTTTGTGTCAAGAAGTATAAATAACGTATTCGCCATGCCAATAGCTGTTGTAATTCCAAGGGGGATAGAGAGTACCCGAGACATGGCAGGTCCTAGGAGCTCATCTATCCCACTTGGAGGACCAACCTCCCTCCTCCAGGGTGAATGACCCTTACTCTATGTCCAAGTCATTAGCTCCCATTGGATCCTATGGGGCAAGATAACAATGGGTCACCTTTACCATACAACTCCGGAGCTCAGAGTTCAGCAGCCATTCTGAACACCAAGAGAAGCTCACCGGGTCCTTGCAGTTCTTTAAGGGACATCTGCCTAGCCTAGCCTTCAGCCTTTTTCCTGCCTGCCTTCATCATACTTCAACGTGCTTGCCACCTCTATTCAATCCCGACCTCTATAACACCGGATATGCTACATGAATTGACAGTTTTAAGAGGCAAGACTCTCAGGAGAAAGCCTCCAAAAGTGAAGTGCAGGGACCCCAAAGTGGCTAAGCCTGTGAGCCAGAAGAGCAATGACACCCCGGAGTCTGCGCCCCAGCAGCAGAGACAGCAGCTGAGTGCTTCCCTTCTCCAATTCCCCTTTCCCCTTTCCCTAATCCTCCATTCCTTTCCCCTCCTTTGTGAATGAACCTCTGTCCTTTTATCCTGTGCATGAAGCTCTGTGCTCTGCTCTTGGCCACAGCCTTGCCACCCGGTGCAGTGTCAGGGCACCCACCTCTTGCTTCTACCCATAACACACACAGAGAGAGAAACACCAGAAAGAACCCAACAAATAGCTACACATCAACTCCTAGGGGCTTTATGAGTAATAAATAGTAAATATAACCACTAGGCACAATAGTTGCAATTAGGCCTGTTATTTAATCACATTAAGCAATTCAGCATCTTTTATCTGAATTTTTTTTTCAGTGATCATACAAGAAACTAATGGAGATATATCATGGGAGCTACCACTCCTGCACCCTTGAAGTTCAGTGCTGATCTAATCTTGGTGGTAAGTTTTCTTGCATTCCATTTCAGGGAATCTGACTGGAAACACTTCAGGAAGGTGCCAACTGTATCTATAATTGTATCTATCTATTTTAAACATCCAATAAACTGAGTCTAATTGGAGCCACTATGAATCAGACACAGGCCAAGGCTCTGTTTATCATCTGAATTTAATGTTCATTCACTATAACAAGATATCATTATGACAAAAATCTCACATCCTATTTAGTAATTGTTTAAAGGTGTAAAATTGTCTTTGCTACATAGGTATAATGGCAAATGTATCTAGAACTCTTTAGAGAAGTATTAAGGAAATAGTCATTCTATACACATGTCCTTGCATAATCTCTCCATAACGGATTAAAATTATAATAGATGATGGCATATCAGTCTGAGAAATATGCCAATTATGAGAACTTTGTGAGAAATAATTTTCCAAAGGAGTGGCATTGGCTTTTTTCTAACTATCTCTTGACATTTGGTGGGGTGGCTAAGTCAAGTTATACCCTTCTTAGTTGTCAACTTTTCCAACCAAAAAAAGTATCAATGTGTTAGCCATTGCCAGAGATTCCTCCTGGTGAGGTCTCCCTGGTTGCCATTATTGCCTTGTTGATCACTACAGTAATTGTATCTCCTTTGCCTCCCATGGTTAAATACCATTGCCCTATTATTCTAAAATAATCTGCATAGTCACTTTTGGAGACAAAGTTTTGGCAGATTTTCATGCTTACAACTAAAAGCTGTCAGGGATGCTGGCAATCTTAACCCTTCATAGGGGCATTCCTTATAGTTTCACAAGAGGGAATATCATTTGGATTTTGGAAGGGAATGGATTTTGCAAGGAAAATGGAATTCCAATCCTCACATCATAGATCCATACTAACAAAACTACCTCTCTGTGTTAATTGACTCAATTTTCAACTATCTCTCATAGCAATGCACCCCCCCCCACACACACAAATAAGACATGCAAGCAAAATGTAACCATTGGTGGGAGGAAGCAGATTAGCAGGGGAATAGGTGTCATGAGAGATTAATGAGGGAGGTGAACATGAGCAGTTGTACACTAACTACAAAGAGCCTGCAGCCATAACACTATGGCATCAGATCCTGTCAGATTTCAGCAGCTACACAGGGTTGGGCCTGGTTAGTAGGTGGATGGGAGGCCACCTGGGAGCACCTGGTGCTGTAGGCTTGGGAGAAGGACCCAGTAATTCACTCCCAAAACACAATCTGCCATTGAAAATCCTATGAATAGCAGAAAAACACTAACAATACTACTTCACCTGTTGTTTGTAGAGTCACTATGTGTTGGACACAGACCTGAGGGCACATAAGAACAATAACAACAACTAAAAAGAAATTTGTAATTTTTAAAAATGGAAAAAAAAGGAAGAGGAAATAATGCTGCTTCATGCTGCTTCAGTTTAAAACAATGATCTGTATTATTGATCTATGTAAAATAGCAGAGATGAAAATAATACTCTCCGTTGGGTTGATATGGGAATATAATGTATTAATTCATGTGCAGTAAGTGAAATAGCATTAAATATACTTTAAGTGATAAGTAAATGTTGTTGTTAGGTGCCCTCAAGTCAGGTCCAACTCCTAGTGATCCTATATACAACAGATGAAACACACCTGGACACTGCACCATGCCCAGCACTATGTCGGTCCTTCTCTGTTATTCATAGCATTGTCAATGGCTGATTGCTATTTGGGAATCACTGCCAGATTCTTCTCATAATAAATAAGTAGTTCTTAAATCTCATTATTATAACCCATTCTCACAAATGTAGATCTGTCTCCATAATTGTTTTAATTGCTATGTAACCTTCAATTATAACTATTTTTTGCATGATACAGTTAATCTCTAACACATGATATGCAGCTGGTGCATTGTGTGTATGTCTTATACTGCTAAATAATTTCAAAACAAAGTGGCTTAAAACTGTAACTGTTGCCCTGCTTGGCGGCACACTCTTGTAATCCCAGCAACTCGGGAGATGCAAGAGGACCACAAATTCAACACCAGTGGCAGTCTGTGTAATTCAGCAAGACCCTATCTCAAAAAGTAAAAACATGGGCTAGGAGCATAGTCCAGTAATCCAGCACTTGCGAAGCATGCAAGCATGAGACCCTGGTTTCAACCCCCAGTACCAAAAAAAGAAAATGTAACTATTTAGTTTGGATATGATTGCCTGTTTTAGCTTGGCAATTATTCTAGACTGGGCTAGCTCAATTCATAGCTCAGTCTTGCATGCATGCTGAGCAAGTAGATCAACTAGTGGTTGGATGTTCCAATGTGGCTCCTTTCACAGGCATGGTTTGCTTGCTGACAGCAAGATGATGGAGTGGCTGGGTCATGTGTCTCATCATTCTCAAGGGTAAGCTAGGCTTCTCATAGCAACAGTCTGGGGAGCTTCCAGGGATAACAAGCCATATACAAGTGTTTCTCAGGGCTTGACCTCCATTCCACTTGATAACTTTGCCATTTTCCAGAGCAGGTCACCAGGCCATGCCCAGATTCAGAGCCCAAGGTCAGTTCTCAAATGAAGGGATACAGATGGGGAAAAGTTGTGGATATGTTTGGAATCTACTAAAACACTAATTCTTTTTCTTCTTCTTTTTCTTTTTAAAATGAATAATGCTGAATGAACGACAATCTCAACTTGCCTAGAAAAATGCATAGGTACTTTATCTAAATCATGTATCTCTGTTTATTCAAATAAATATTTTTAATATTTGGCTTATAATAATTGTGAAGGTAAATATTATGTAAATTAATAGGTAATGTGTAACATGTAATATGTTTACCTAATTTCCTGCTAAAATTAGAATTTATATTTTTCTAATATTTATTGCAGCTTATCAAATAATGTATATGAAATCCAGTTATAACTTTCAAATTATTCTCCTCAGTGATTTTTTTTGCCACATATATTTTAGGATCTATTGAATTTTTATAATTGAACTGCATTTCATTGTTATTGCTTCCATTTTCTTACTCCACAGTTGCAGTGATAAAATGTCTGTTCTTAATTTAAGTGCTGTGAGCCATCATGCCGGTAATAGAAGGTAATAGAAACCACAAATTAAGAAACGGGTTAGTGACTTGTATGTGCATGTGTGTGTGTTTAAAGTAGTCATACCATATATACTGACCAAAGAATAACTATTGAGGGGATTCTGCACCGGTCTCTATTATCCTTGGTGAGTGTTTTCCACGTTAAGCTCCTAAAAATATTAGCAATTAGAGTTAAGAGAGATGTACAAATATATATTAGCCCATCACCAACAACAAAGCAAACTTATTTGTTACCATATAGTGTCAAAATGTGCTACAAATTCAGTGATAATTCCATAACCCTCTTTTCAAAGCTAGTGTTCACTCATTCAACATGTGAAATTATTACAATTTTTAAAATAACTATGTTATTATATGCAACTTTTCCCTCTAATCTTAAAATGGTCAGAAAGAATACAAATGCCTTTATGCTTAATAATCTCATTTTCTAATGATGATGTTTGTATTTATATTTGAAAATTCTATCAAAATGTGTGCAAAATCAGCATCCTTTTAATGGCTCCAATTAGGAATTCTATACATTTCAAAATGTGATTTGTTCCCTTCAGTTTCATGGTGCATGTATTTCCTACAAATGATGCCTTTAATACTCTATATTAGGAAGAAAGTCAAGAAGATTGGTTGTGTAAAACAATGTGTTCCTTTAATCCTTCTATGTTGGAAGAAGAAGTATAACATCCAGAAATATTTCTTACTGAGGATTTTACTGTTTCACTGTTAAAGACAGAGAAAGATAGGAACATACAACAATCAAAATAGAAGGAAGAAGTAGAGAGTAATCTAGTCACCACCTGCAGAAGTAGCCCTGTGATGTCCTATCTTGGAAGCTAAGCAGGGTTGGGCCTGGTTAGTACTTGGATGTGAGACCACCTGGGAACACCAGATACTGTAGGCTTGGGAAAAGGACCTGGTAACCCACTCCCCAAAATCAATCTGCCATTGAAAACCCTATGAATAGCACAGAAGTGCTGACAATACTGTTTCACCCCTTGTGTGTAGGGTGGCTGTGAGTTGGATACTGACTTGAGGGCACCTAACAACAACAACAACAATCTAGTCTCCAAATAATGCTATCACTTTGGGTATGGTCCAACATAACTTTTTGACTGTTTGTTTTTGTTTCTTTTTTGTGCAGTACTGGAAGTTGTACCCAGGGCCTTGCTCTTGCATGCTTTGCAAGTGTTATACCACTGTACTGTACCCTCAGCCCATTGGTCCCTCTAAATTGCTTGTACTAACTCTGGTCTCGAACTTGCAATCCTCCTGCCTCTGCTTCCCCAGTTACTTGGATTACAGGAGTGCGCCACCGTGCCTGGCCAACATAACTTTTATTATTTTACAAGTTGTTGTTTTAGGAGTAACAAATTCATGCTGGAGCCAATGAAGATGTTTGTTCATGCCACAAGAATAAGCATATAGTCAAGACGTCGTTGAGTGGGGAACAAGTGAATACTGAATTAACCTTTTTCTCTTCATTGAAAAATCTAGGGTTGTCTTTGAACTGCTGGAATCACCATGGAGCACAATGCAGTGGAACTACACCCTTTGCCCAGCAAAATAAAACACAATATCAGATACTCATGATAGAAAGGAGAGGATGTTACAGATGTCTCAATGCTACAGTACTGCTTAGAACTGTTGTTTTTGTTAGGTTCAGTGGAGTCAGGTCCAACTCATAGTGACCCTACCTACAGCAGAAGGAAACGCTCCTGGATTTGGTACCAGGCACACAATCTTATTTATTTTTAAGCCCATTGTTGCAGATACTGTGTCAATATATCTAGTGGAGGGTTTTCCTTTTTTTCATTGACCTGCCATTTTTCCAAACATGATGTCCTTCTCCAGGGATTGGTCCTTCCTGAATACATGCCCAAAATAAATAATATGCAGTCTAGCCATCCTTGCTTCCAAGAAGCACTCTGCTTGCACTTCTTCTAGGACAGATCTGTTGGTTCTTTTGGCAGTCCATGGTAAATTCAATATTCATCTCCAGCACCATAATTTAAAAGCATCAGTTCTTCTCCTGTCTCCCGTGTTCAATGTCCAGCTTTCACAACCATATGATGTGACTGAAAATACCATGGTATGAGTCAGTTACATCTTCATTGTCAATGTGACATCATTACTTTTCAATACTTTAAAGAGATCTTTTATAGTATGCTTTACATTTTCTCTCCCTTCTCAACTCCAAGTAGACCAAGGAGGGGAAACAATCCCTTAATGGCAATACAAGAGTTTAGCATATATTCTCTATGGTTTAATGTTCTGTATGTTGTTACATTGGAAGTAAATAAATGAAGTGAATCAGTGGAACTTTAGATTGCAAACATTTATTTAACAAAAACATGGTACTATCTTAAAAATTATAATAGACCTATACTCCTCAAAAATTGAAAATCAAAAAATTAAAACCTTTATTTTTAAATATATCTCATGTTTTTCCATAGAAAATACAAAAAAATTAAAATGGTGAAGATGAAGGTGATAGAAAAAACATTTAGGATGTTGGAAAGAGCCTTTTGTCTAAATTCAGTATCTGCATTGTTTTTAATTACCATATTTTAAGTAAAGCATTTATATTAACCAAACAAAACACTGCAACAATATGACAATTATTTTCATAATTCACCACAATTTCCTTAATCCTGTTCTTCAGCTTATATTAAATTTTCATTTGCTAGCCACTAATGCCACTATAATCACTTGCTATCTTTGAAATTCTCCCCTAAGAGTTATATATTCAATGCTATTAGTATTCCTACAAAGCACTCTAATGATAGTTCAGTATCTTTAAAAATTTTTTTGCAAAGAGAAGATATTTGAAATGTAAGTATCTTAAATTTTGGAAACAGGAAGTTTAGCTGTACAATGCTCTAACCAGTCAAGCTCTGTAAAATACTAGCAATAATAATTTGCTTAGTCACTATCTGTATGCTAGCAGTGATTATATACACGATTCTTAAAGTGCTAATCTTGCCATGACAAATATAAGAACCGAAGAGATTACTTAGTTTTATATTATTTTTCATCACCAATGAAATTTTCATTTTAAGGACACTGGTTTTCTTTGTAATGTTAGAGAAATACCTGTTGAGAATTTGTGCAAGTTCTAGATCTCTATAATGAAAATACAAGTGTTACTTTGTAAAACATATGGGCCAGTTATTGGCTATCACTTATTTTAGTAAGAAATATTTTCCAAGTGCTGAGATATTGTGAACAGCAAAACACAAAAAAATCATCATCTTATTAGAGCAATCATATTCTACTTCTTATTGATGAATAAAAAGTAGTATGAATATAATGGAAAGTAGTTCTACTGGAGATAAGAGGATTTTTCCATGCTCAGTAATGTTTCAATATATATGCACTAATCAATTACTGTATTAATTGGATTGATCAGATAAGAATTATTACCTATTCTTTTACTAATGTTGTTATATATCAATTTTTGAACATTTACTATGTGGCAGCTTGAGGAATTCATATTCCAATAAGGACACAAAGAGTAAAATAGACTCTATTGCATAAATGAAGTAATTTCGGTATTCCATGAAAATACATGAAGGAATACTTCACTAAATTGGTAGATAAACACCCAAAGACGTAAATAAAAATCAGCAATGTTCACTGCCAAACTGAAATTTGGAATGCTATTTCAGGTAGAGCAAAGAGCTAACAAAATATGCAAGTGTTTTACAGTATGGATAAGTGTAAAAGACTAGAATAAGAAGACTTTGTGATATTTTTCAAGTCAAACTTTTTTTTTCCTAGAACAAAGAGAAGACATTGAAAAATATCCAGCAGAAATTAAAAAAAGACAAGAATAACATTTTTTATTATTTTTATTTTTTATTGGAAATTTTTAATGTACAACTTAACGTGATTCGTTCTGACATGCATTTCATTGTGACTTCTCCATATATGTGTTTCATTGTACATTGCACAGATAAGTTCCCCCTTACCCTCTTGTGCACTTCCTTCCCCTGTCCCATCCCCCCACCAAAGGCCTCTCTTCCACTTGCACGTTTTTCTGTGGGAATATTTTTCTATATATTCTTGGATCCCAATTATGTTTAATGTTGAAAGTTTTTCTGTGGTGATCTATATTTTTACATTGTAAGTAATATTACATGAATTTTCTAGCCCATTTGTATTATTACCATTCTTTGGTATTATTATAATTATTTCCTAAACTATTAAAATTGGGCTGTTTACTTTGCAGTTACCTTCTCTCTCATTCCTCACTCTTCCTTGTTCCTCCTCTCCCTTCTTTCTTCTCCCATCATCTGTTGCTTTTGCTAGATCCCTCCCTCCTTCTTTCCGCTCCATAAATTGTCCGTTCTCTGCTAAGTTGACTTTAGCTTTTTATTATGTTCTGATTTCTGTATAGGATTTTTTCCTTCTTTTAATTTTGATTTAGCACCCACATATGAGTGAGAACATGTGGTATTTATCTTCTTGGGCTTGTGTCCATTCATTTAAGATAGTTTTCTCCAATTCCATCCATTTTGCTGCAAATGACATGGTTTTATATTTGTTTGATTGCTGAGTAGTATTCCACTGTGTATATGTACCATAGTCTTTTTGTTTGTTTGTTTGTGTTTTTATCCATCCTTCTGTTGATGGGCACTTTGGTTGATTCCATATCCTTGCTATTGTGAAAAGTGCTGCATTGAACATGGAGATTCTGGTGTCTCTGTGGTATGATGACTCATCTCCCTTTGGGTATATTCCCAATAGAGTTATAGCTATGTCATACAGTAGATCTATTTTTAGTTTTTTAAGATAATTTCATATTGATTTCCAAAGTGGTTGGACTAATTTACAGCTCCAAGAGCAGCATAGGAGGGTTGGCTTTTCTCCCAAACCTCGCCAGCATTTGTTGTTATTTGTTTAATTGACCTTGACCATTCTTACTGGTGGAAGATGGAATCTCAGAGTTCTTTTGATTTGCATTTCCCTAATGGCTAGGGATATTGAGCATTTTTTCATGTATTTCATGGCTTTACGCACGTCTTCATTTGAGAACTGTCTGTTCAGTTCCTTTGCCCATTTGGGTATTGTGTTATTTGTTTTCTTGGGTATTTTTTCTTGAATTCTTTATAAATTCTGGAAATTAGGTCTCTGATGTACAGCCTGTGAAGATTTATTTTTTTTTCATTCAGTGGGGGATTTCCTTGACTCTGTTAATTGTTTCCTTTTCTATACAGAAGCTTTTTAATTTCATATAATCACATTTATCTAATCTTGTTGCAATTTCTTGAGCACTTGGAGTCCTATTAGGGAAGTACTTTCCTATGCCTATATGTTGGAGCCTATTGCCTATCCTATCTTCTATTAGTTTTAACATTCCTGGTTTTATGTTGAGGTCTTTTATCCATTTTGAGTTAACCCTCATGCATATTGAGAGATGCGGGTCAGTTTTCATTTTTCTGCAAGCGGATATCCATGTTTCCCAGCACCATTTATTGAAAATGCTATATTTTATCCAGTTTAAACTTGATTTGCTCCTTTGTCAAAAATAAGGTAGGTATCGGTGTGTTTGAAGCTGGTTGTGGTGACTCATATCTGTTGTCCCAGGAATGTGGGAGATGGAACAAATTTGAGGCCAGGCACAGACTGCATAAGATAGCAAGACCCCACTTCAAAATAAAGTGTAGAAAATGGGCTGGGAATGCGACTCCGTGTTAAAATGCCTGTAAAAGCATGCATGAGGCCCTGGGTCTATAAATAAATAAATAAATAAATAAATAAATAAATAAATAAACAAACAAACCTTGATTTCTTGCAATACAATTATAAGATGGTCAGCTGAAGTAATTGTTAAAAAACTATTGCAGAGAAAACTGTTTACCCAGAAGAGCAACCTGATGTTCTTTCTCCATTGAGTGTTCTTGTAACTTTTGAAGAAAAGCAATTGACCCTAAATGCTTTGGTTTATTATTAGGCATTTTATCCTGTTCCATTGATGATGTTTCTGCATACTAGAACAATACTGTTTTGATCATAATAGTATAATTATTTTGAAAGCAAGAATATGATTTTCCATATTTTTTCCTCTAAATTGATTTTTTCTTTCTAAATTGCTTTGTCTACTTGGGGTCTTTTCTGGTCCCATATGAATGTTATGGTATTTTTCTATTTCTATTAAACATTGGAATTTTGATAAGATTGCATTGAACTTGTTCTGTGGTTATATTAATAGTAGTAATTGTTCTAATCTGCAAATATTTATTTAGAATGTTTTCAATTCCTTTGCATCAATGTTTTATACTTTTTGTTGTTGCTGCTGTTGTTGTTATTGGTTTCTTTGTTTGACTGCATTTGATCCCAGGACTTCACACTTCCTGGGCATCTGCTCTACCACTGAGCTGCACCTCCAAATCCTTCATTTTTATTTTCATTTTTGAGACAAGATATCACTAAATTGTGCAGGCTGCTGTTGCCTCTAACTTCAAATCTCTTGCCACAGTCTCCCTCCCAAGTAGCTGAGATTATTTTTGTTAAGTGTCTTTGAGTAAATTCTGACTCATAGCAACTGTATGTACAAAAGAATGCAATACTCCCCAACACTGTACCTTGCCCAGTACTATGTCATTGCTTCTCTGCTATTCAGAGAGTTTTCAATGGCTGATTGTTTTGTGATTGTTTCAAGAGTAGCTGTGTACAATAGCTGGATTATAGTTTGTAGCATATAGTTATTTCATATTTTTGGCTTAATTTACTGCTAAGAAATTTTCTTTTGATGCTATTCGAAATAGCATTGTGTCTCATTTAAAAAATATTTCACTGTTAGTGTACAGAAACATTACTGATTTTTGTAGGTTAATTTTATAACATAAAAACGGAATTGGTTTAACAGTTCTAACAGTTTTTGTTTGTTTGTTTGTTTTTGAAGAGTTTTTAGGATTTTCAGTATGTTGTTATTGTTAGATGCCATCAAGTCCAACCCAATTTATGGAAATCCTCATAGGATTTTCGATGGCTGATTATTTTGGGATTGCTTTGGGAGTGGATTTACACTTAATCTCCCATTTTCAGTATGTAAGGTCATGTAATTATCAAACACATTAAATTTCATTCCTTCCCTTTCTCTATGGATACTATTTACTTCTTTTTCTTGCTCATCGCTTTAAATAGGATACTATTTACTTCTTTTTCTTGCTTCTAGTACCATTGCTTCTAGTACAAAGGATATAAACAGGCATTTCTCAAGAGATGTGACACCAAAGACCAACAGACATATGAAAAATTCATGAAAATCTATAATCATCAGGAAAATGCAAATTAAAACCACA
The DNA here is from genome assembly GCA_007922755.1 of Pedetes capensis. NCBI lineage: Eukaryota > Metazoa > Chordata > Mammalia > Rodentia > Pedetidae > Pedetes > Pedetes capensis. The sequence continues at coordinate 12,022 of VMDO01015919.1, forward strand.
ATAATATATGACCTCACACTTGTTAGAATGACTATAAAAAAGGGTAAATGATAAAATGTTGGTGAGAATATTGACAAAAGGGAACCATTATAAACTGCTGGTGTTGGTGTTAGGTGCCATCTAGTCAGATCTGACTCAGAGCGACCCTAAGGACAACAGAATTAAACAATACCCAACATTGTGACATATACAGAATCTTTTTATGTTTGAGTCCATTGTTGCAGTCATTATGTTTCTTCTCATTTTCAGTCATATCATATCAGTTAAAGGAGGTCCCAGGGGCTTTACTCTAGTTCCTGTCACTAAGTTAGACTCTACTTGGAAGAGACAACTCTTCACTTCTTGAATGCCTTCCACCCTTGGTGGTGGTGGGGGGGCTCATTTTCTGGCACTAAATTAGAAAGTGTTTCTCTTCCATTCATAGGAGTTTCAATGGTTAATTTTTTGGGGAGTTGACTGTCAAGTCATTTTCCTTAGTCTATGGTAGTCTAGATGCTCAGGACCACAATGGCTCTGCTAGTATCTGAGAAACCCATGACATAGTTTCAGCATCACAGCAACATGTGAGCCCTCACAGCAGGACAAGCTGAAAGATATGTGGGGGTTGCTAGTAGGAATGTAAATTACTACAAGCATTTTGGCAAATATTATGATGTTTCCTTAGAAAAGGAAAAATTTAAAAATGTAATTACGATATGATCCAAAAAGTTTACTACTGGGTATATGTACAAAGGAATAAAAATTAATATATTGAAGAGGTATTCATATTCTTGTGTTCATATCAGCACTATTCACAATAGTGAAGATTTAAAAAAAAGTATCTATCTGTGGATGAATGGATAAGAAAAATGTATACATACAACGTACTATACAGGGGCTGGGTGTTAGCTCAGTTGTTAGAGCGCTTGCTTAGCATGCACTGAGGCCTTAAATTCAATATCCAGCATGGCAAATATGTTATATTTAGGTTCTGTTGAGTCCAGCCCGACTCATAGCAACCCTATGTACAGCAGAAGGAAACACTCTCCAATTCTGTGTCAGGCACAAGATTTTATTTATGTTTAAGCCTATTGTTGCAAGATCTTATTTATGTTTAAGCCTATTATTGTAGACACTGTGTCAATCCATCTAGTGGAAGGTTTTCCTTTTTTTGTTGACCTGCCACTCTCCTAAATATGATGTCCTTCTCCAAGGACTGGTCCTTGTGATTACGTGACCAAAATATGCAAGGTGCAATCTAGCCATCCTTGCTTCCAAGGATCACTCTGGTTACACTCCTCTAGGACAGATGTGTTGGTCTTTTTGACAGTCCATGGTATATTCAATATTTGTCTTCAGCACCATAATTCAAGTCCTATCAAGTGTTGCAATATATGTATATGTGCTTTAATGTTTAAAAAATATATTTCCTCAAATATTTATAATTTTTTTTTTTTTACGGTACTGGGGGTTGATCCCAGGGCCTTGTGCCTGCATGCTCTGCAAGTGCTGGACCACTGAGCTGCACCTTACTCAGACTGCCTCTGGTCTCAAACTTGCAATCCTCTCGCCTCTGCCTCCTAAGCCGCTGGGATTACAGGCATGTGCCACCACGCCCAGCAAATATTTATAATTTCTTTATGGTGAAAATTTTCATAATCTTTTCTTCTAGTCTTTTGAAATGTAGTACAATATAAATTTTACTGTGCAACATAATTAAATTTTAATGAAAATGGATACATTGAAAATTTTAATGAAAATGTTCATTATTGTATAATTTCAATTTAGTTAATTTAGACTGTTATTCATCCAAATAAAAATATATTTTATTGAATTAGTTTTATTAAATTATCCTTAATTTTCCACAGAAATAATTTACACATTTTAAAGAAATAACTTTATATGTAAATTGCAACAAATATACATCAACAGAAGACTATGTAGACACTCAGTTTACATGAAGATTAGAAATGTGTATAACATAATTTTCTGTCATAAAATAAAATTATTTTCTAATTAATTCATTACATGTTGTTGTTGTTAGGTGCCTTCGAGTCAGTATCTGACTCACAGTGACCCTATATACAACAGGGGAAACACTGTTGTCAGTGCTTCTCTGTTGCTCATAGGGTTTTCAATGCCAGATTGATTTTCGGGAGTGGGTTTCCTGGTCCGTCTCCCAATTCATTGTATACAGTATCGAAAATTATAAAAATTGATATTTCTATTGTAGCTTTTAGGGCTGGGATTTAGCTCAGTTGGTAGAGCGCTGCGCTACAGTCTCTGAGGTCCTGAGTTCAATTCCCAGCATCCCAAAAATGGGAGAAGGACTTGGCAATCCACTCCCGAGGCAATTCCGAAACAATCTGCCACTGAAAACCCTATGAGGGTCACTATGAGTTGGACACGACTTGACGGCACCTAACAACAACATTGTAGCTTTTATGAAAATTTTTATACCTTAAATTCTCCTAAAGTTTAATGTATAGTACTCCTAAAACACAATGTTTTAAAGTTTTCATAAAAGAAAAAACTTTCAAGTTAGCATTGCTGTATCCAAAGACTGTAAATTAATCACCCGGGAAATATTCTTTAATGTGCATTGCTTTAGGTAGTTCATAAATCTTTTAACAAAGTAAATTTCCATAATTCAAAGAATCCAAACTGCTTTTACTTCAGTGTGCTGTTTCCCCTATAGCCCTGTTGTTTCTGATTACTCTCTCAGTTTAAACTTGATGCAGAAAAATGAGCTTCACAAGTTTAAAATCAGCACCAATGTGATGTTTTCTTTTTACAGGAAAACATAATTTCAGTAAAGTTCCAAATGTTACTCTTTATTGCAAGATATTTATTCTTAACTAAATATAAGAAGGGATGACACATGAAATATTTCTTAAGTCAAAAATACATTTAGACTATGCATTCCCATTGCATACTTTAGGGGGATTAATAAATATCATGGTTCTATGTAAGAATGGGGCTAGGATTTAGCTCAGCTGGTAGAGTGCTGCTCTGCAGTCTCTGAGGTCCCGAGTTCAATTCCCAGCACCACAAAAATGGGAGAAGGACTTGGCAAACTACTCCCAAGGCAATCCCCAAACAATCTGCCATTGAAAACCCTATGAGGGTTGCTATGAGTTGGACACGACTTAATGGCACCTAACAACAACAACAATATGTAAGAATACATTATTGAGAAAGAGGAGTTCTCACTTCTAATCTTATATTCTTTGGAATGATAAGGAAGTAAAGGTGGGCTTATGACCAGTGAAGAATCTGAGGATTTACTCCACTTGCAAGTTACCAATATAGTTGCCATGTTTGATGATGGAAGAATATATGATATTCTTTGGTCTAATAAAAGTGTTTACTAAAAGAACAGTGTACAATATGAAATGCATGTTGCATTTGTTCCATTTAACTTGAAATCTCACAACGATGATGTGAACTGGCCTAGGTAGCTGCTATATACAATGTGAATTTACATGGGAGCCATATAACCCCAAATCTCATACATGGGTTACTAGAAATTTTACCAATCTAAGCAGGGAATGATGGTGCACACCTCTAATCCCAGTGACTAGAGAGGTTAGTCAGGAGGATGGTGAGTTTGAGGTCAAAAGCAGCCTGCATAACATTGTGAGACCTTACTTCAAAATAAAATTTTTAAATGGATTAGGAATGCAGCCTAGGAGTAGAGCACTTACAAAGTGTGTGCAAGGCCCTGGGCTCAGCCCATAAGTACCTCAAAAAATATAATAATTGCCAATCTATTTTCAAGAGAAAGAAATGATCTTCCCTGGCTTGCTTAAGAAACAAATCTGCCTTCTATTCAGAGAGAAACACTATCAATTATAATCCTAAAATGACTCTATAAAGATATCCTTGAAAAGATATTCTGAAATAGAGCCTTTTATTAAAACAGTAGCAGAAATATGAGAAACTTTTGGCAGATTGTCCTCAAACCTTAACTATCCCATTCTTCAACTCTTTCTTGGCTTCAGATGAATTTGTCATGAGCATACCAGTGCCTCAACTACTCTGATTCATCTGTCCAACAGTAAATGAAGCAAAATCTGATCACTTTTCCTTCTGCAGCATGGAAGAAACCTGCTATCAAGAGGACTCCAAGCATAAGGCTGAGGTAAATCTTTAAAATCTGACATCATCCATGCCCTTAAGGTCCTCACTAAGGAAATTTGTTAAACTGTCAGTGTCTACCATTGAGTTTCTACTTGTCCTGATTGCAGGATTAAACATATTAAACATATTTAATCTTGGCATACAGCCATACTACTGTGGTGTCTGATCCCATCAGATCTTGGAAACTAAGCAGGGTTAGCCTGGTTAGCACTTGGATGGGAGACCACCTGGGAACACCAGGTGCTATAGGCTTGGGAGAAGGACCTGGCAACATACTCTCAAACTACACTCAGCCATTAAAAACTCTACAAATATCAGAGAAGCACAATAGTGTTTTGCTTGTTGTACATATGAGTCTGACACCATGAGTTAGACATCACTATGAGTCAGACACCAACTTGACAGCACCTAACAACAACAACAACAGGAAGAGAGTTCAGGGAACTTTTGTGTCCATTATCATTAATTCAATAAGTTAATTAAGGCTGACCCAAATGATTTCAAGTCTGAGGTTGTATATTTTAGGCACAAGGTGCCTTATGATCTGCCTCAGATTCCAGTAATCTTGTGAACAGTAGAAAGGCAATGCCTGATTTTGACAGACAGGAGAGTCCCAAAGATACACATTGTTGTTGTTGTTGTTGTTGTTGTTGTTGTTGTTAGGTGCCATCAAGTCAATATCCGACTCATAGCGACCCTCTGTACAACGGGAAACACTATTGTCAGTGCTTCTCTGCTGTGCATAGGGTTTTCAATGGCAGATTGATTTTGGGGAGGGGCTTGCCAGGTCCTTCTCCCAAGCCTACAGCTTCTGGTGTTCCCAGGCGGTCTCCCATCCAGGTACTAACCAGGCCCGACCCTGCTTAGCTTCCGAGATCTGACAGAATCGGATGCCACAGGGCTATGGTTGCCAGCAAAGATACACATAGTGCCCCTGAAAAAGAATATGTGATGCACACTTGTTTACATTCTTCAAATAGTAACTTCATTAATAGGAGTCAAAGGTTGAGAGTACTACCCACAAGGCCAGCTGGCTAATAGGCATTAAAAACTCCAGTCTTTCTTTTGGAAGAACTAAAAGGGATCAGTAAAGTCCTTTGCTATCTTTTGGTTCTACTTTACAGGTGGCATTTATCCACTTAAAGGAATGATGAAGAATGGGCATGGGTAGGCTCAGCTGCTTTGAGTTGAGACCATCTCTTTAATTACTGGTTGTCTTCTCAGTAAGTAAAAGTGAATGGTAATCAAGGTACCCCAGTGAATTTTAGACATGCGGGCCAGCCTGAGCAAGCCACACCAGGATCCAGGGAAGTTCTGTAATAAGAAACATTAGTATCTTTCCCTGTCCCATACCACCCAGAGTCTAAGATGTTTTCTTTGTAGATTAAGAACTCTTGCTATTCTACCTTTTCCACAAAATATGGTATCCCAGTCTAGTAGCTATAAATTTACTGTCTTTAAAGGGTTCTTTATTCAAATCTGAGCCTCTTTTCTAGAAAGGTTATATTAAAAAGCAACAAAAAAATTTTAACAAAACATAACCAGAATTCACTTTGAGTTCTCTACTCTGTTATTTCTAAATTTATTTTGACAGATACATAGTAATATAAAAATCTACATATGGATGTGGTAGTATGTGATGTTTGAATAAATGTATATATTACATAATGTTTGAATCAAGTTAACTGTATCTTCTCAAAGAGTTATCATTTCTGCTGCCATTTTGAGGATGTGCCAGTATGGTGGCTGAATTTGCCCATTATGGAAAGAAGGACATTATACCCAGAAATAGCCACGATGAAATCCTAAATTTCAAAAATACTCTGTGTAGTCTTATATAATACCTCCCTTCTTTTGGAGGGGGTGTGCCAGAGGTTTAACCCAGGGCCTCATCCTTGCATGCTTCGCAAGTGCTGGACCACTGAGCAGTACCTTCAGCCCATTTTTTTTTTTTTTTTTTTTTTTTTACTTTTTGAGACAGGATCTCACTAAGTTACGCAGATTGCCTGTGATCTCAAACTTGTGATCCTCCTGCCTCTGCCTCCCGAGCCACCTAGCTGCTGGGTTTACAGGGATGTGCTACTGCACCCAGCTCCCTCACTTTTTAAAAAAATAATTATTCAGCCAAGAAGAAGGACTCTCTTTCTAGGAAGAGCCATGTTCAATGATTACTCTGTCTCCCTATGGCATGTTGACTAGAGGAAGGAGGCAGAATGAGTATTAGACTTTTGTTTGATGATTTTTTGGACTAAAGAACTATTGTTTTCAAAAGTAAGTGGCCGCCAGGTATGGTGGCACACACCTGTAATCCCAGAGGCTTGGGAGACGGAGGCAAGAGGATTGCAAATTTGAGACCAGAGTCAGTCTGCCTAACTTAGCAAGGCCCTGTCTCAAAAAAAAAAAAAAAAAGGGTAAACAACAACAACAAAAATGGGCTGAGGGTGCAGCTCAGTGGTCCAGCATTTGCAGAATGTGCAAGCGCGAGGCCCTGGGTTCAACCCCCAGTACTGCAAAGTGGCCCAGCAAGTCAAACTCATGACACAGATTTGATTTGACTGTCTCAATAACGTGACCTGGGTTAACTTTCCAGTGCTCTGAGGAAGATTGACAGAGTCTCTGCATTGTCATATCCCTAGTTGAATTGGTCAATTAGCTAAGATGGGAAGTGGGCAGTAGTCCTGTGTTCATGTCTCCTCTTTCTCCCCCTACTGGAGACAAGCAGATCATCTTTGGCAGAAGTCAGTCTGACATGAAGTGAAAGTCCCCACACTAGAAGTCAAGTTTAACCAGTAGCTTTATACAAAACACACCAGAGAGTAGGCCTTTATTCTCGGCATCTTCATGAGTGTTTCAGACTATTCAATTACTAGGCATAAATTTCTGCACTGTTCAGGGACTCAAAAGGATTTATGTAATCTGCTATTTTGTAGCTTTTCCAGTGAGAGACCAACGCCTACACCATTAGCAATGATACAAAGGTCAATTGGATTTCAGCTTAGCGTCTTCATGCCTGAACCAGGGCAGGAATATAGGGAGTCCTCTGTGAAGTTTTGCTTTGGATAGAGTCCTAGGAGATCAGGTTTTCCCTACAGGGTTAGTTACCATGTTTTCCTGTTTGTGGAGGGATCATTGGTCCAGACCAAACATGTTCTTAAATACATTCTGTAGGTCCAGGTCTTAACAAGTATCAGAAACCACACAGTAAGCTAAACCTGGGAGTTTCATGCATAAGTTACTCAGCACTGATAAAAGAGAGATGATAAGTATAAGAGAACTATTTGGCACTCTGAGGCTGAGGAAGAAAACCCAAGGAAGAATAAATTTGGGAGGGGACTCCTTCCCTAAGGAGTTTTGGCCAATGTCTAGTTTGAGCCACTGAATAACAGAGCAATTCATTATTTTTCTCAGATCAGAGTTAGTTTTTAATTGCAGGTTAAGGAAGAAACTGTCTTCCAGAGTACATGCTAGGTAGTCAGGTGATCTGTAACTGCTGGTGTGGGTTTACAGAAGGCAAAAGGTTCTAGGGTCCTGGCAGGTGCCTGTTATCTGCACAGAACACAGCAGCAGATGCACAAGTCTTCAGAGGAATTAGTGGCTCAGGGGAAATGCTCTGACAAGTAGCTAAACCACTTGTAAGCCATAAGCTTGTTGAGGATGGAGGATAGCTCAGTGACTATAGTGAGGACCTGCTGGTGATAATTTAAAACTCAGTGTGCTGAGGAAATAGTGGTGTTAGTGTATGCAGAGCCCTCTGCATTGATGGATTCCAACTTAGAAATTCACAAGAAGTTTGTTGTCAGGTCATCCAGGACTGTATGTCTGCTGAGGGACCATCCATTCTGAATGTGTGGCTGGGGATGAGTTCTACTTGCCTTCATATCCACACCATTAACGGAGTTGCAAACATCCCCTTTACCCAGAAAACTTAACACTGTGTACTCTATAAAGGAGAGATGTTTGAAGAAATTTTGTTGGTTAAACCACAAAATATATTGAAGGATTAATTTAGACCTGAGAGAAAATAAATTGATAACTAATTCAAGTCAGACCTTGGGGACACTTTCTACTCTTTTAATCATTGAGCATAAGTCTATGCATAACAGTACAGAAATACCAGGTCAGAGAATTACATGATGTCACAGGTAAGGCGTACCATTTCAACAAGATCACAGTAGCAACCAATAGCTGGTTTTCATGAGAGTAGCCATGTCAGTGTGGCTACATGTCCAGAACAACCAGGAATGGCTCAAAGAATGGGTGGCCCTTCCAATGGTCAGACTGTGCTGAAAATCAAATCCATGTTCTGATTTTAAGAATTATAGACCCACAGACACACAAAAGAATAAATGCCCAGCCTCACCTTATCTCCAATGTTAAAGTCAAGTTCCAGTGAGTCTATATCTTTGCCAACACTTAGTATCTCACTCCTTTCAATATGATTCATTTTAGTAAAAATGAAATTAAATCTCATCCTATGCTGTTTACAATCATCCTAGCAAAGATACTCTGAAGTAAAATCTGTCAATGTCTCTGCCTGGAAGATAGGCAGAAATTCAGGACATCCATGGGAAAATGTTTTCTAGCAGTGACAACTATTTTTTCCTTTCAGTGAGCATCAGTTCCTTGTATTACAAGCTACAAAATCTCAAATCTATTTATTTCACAGGGCTGTTCTGAGAAACAAATAATTTAATAAATAATGAAAATGAAATTGCTTTCTCATACTTAAGGTGTTTTTAAAAGGTTAAGATTAATGTTAATATGTTTGTCATATATTTTAAGTATATTAATTATGATATTATAAATTTTTATTATCTTTTCTCAGCTGCTCAATTAATCCTCTGGCAAATGTTAATTTATGCTGATGGATAAAGGACAAAAACTAAAACTTCATGATACTTTTGAGACCACTTGAACTTAGTACCTAGGGAAGAAAGTTTGCCTTTGAAACAAACTCTTTTTATAGCAATTGATGAATGAATAAATTTTTCAGTTATTTTTGTATGATATCTAAGGTAAGTAGAATTGAGTAATTCATCTACCAGTGATGAACATTAAAATAAGTATTTGTATGAGTCATGAATAACCACATTATTGGATAAGTCTCTCTTTTATGTATTTGTGTTGTTGTTGTTGTTAGGTGCCGTCGAGTCGAGTTGACTCATAGCAACCCTATGTACAGCAGATAGAAACACTTGCTGATTCTGTGCCAGCAAGCCATCTTATTTATGTTTAAGCCCATTGTTGCAGACACTGTGTCAGTCCATCTGGTGGAGGATTTTCCTCTTTTGCATTGACCTGGCACTCTTCCAAACATGATGTCCTTCTCCAGGGATTGATCTCTCCTGACTACATGTCCAAAATATGTAAGATGCAGTTTGGCCATTCTTGCTTCCAAGGAGCACTCTGGTTGCACTTCTTCTAGGACAGATTTGTTGGTTCTTTTGGCAGCCCATGGTATATTCAATAGACATTTCCAGCACCACAATTCAAAAGCATCAATTCTTTTTCTGTCTCTCTTGTACAATGTCCAGCTTTATTCTCCTATTAGTTTTCTAGCTTCTTGTTTAGAAGGTGTGACAGTTAAAGTTAACAAAATAGAAAACATTTTAAATGTTAAGATACCAAGAATTGTATGAGAGCAGATGCTTTTTGCACAACACTATCAACTATAAGCTTTTTACTTTATCTCTCAGTATGATCAAGTAGTGACATGTTTCATTGCCAACGTGTTAAATTGACTTGTTTCAGTGTCATCTGCCTAGATAATGAAAAATGTTTCCAAGTCAAGATCTTCACCAATGTGTTGCAAACATGCTTCATATGACTGTGCAGCTCATCTGTGGGTTGCAAGTACTGGATTTCTTACAACTTTTCATTTATCTTGTAAAGGAATTGCAGAAGATTCTTCCTTGCCTCTAGAAAGTTAAATGGGATGACTTGATTTAATTACAAATATCAAAATTGAAAACTATAAAAATGTTTTTCTTTAACAACTGTTTTTTATTAGATATTTCAAAATATTTTTGTGTTAGGTTGAAGTGCTTTTGTATGCCATTTTCATTTAGAAAATACCTCACACCCATATTTGTGCCTTGGGCTATATATAATGATTCATGCAATTTACCTTTATGCCATTTGACTTTTCCATCTGGGTACTATGATCTTTCCTGTCCTATTCAACTTCAGCATAAAGTAGCATTATTTAAAAATGCTCTTGCAGTTGGGTATTGTGGTACACACCTATAATCCCAGTGACTAGGGAGGCTGAGGCAGGAGGAGGATTAAGAGTTCAAGGCCAGAGATAGACTGCAATTTGTCAAGACCCTCTCTTTAAAAAAAAAAAAAAGAAAGAAAAAAATTATATATACATGGCTGGAGATGAGGCTCAGGCATAGGGCACTTGCCTAACATGCAGGTGACCCTGTGTTCAACACCCCAAAACCACACACACACACACACACACACACACACACACACACACACACACACACAAATGCTTCCTCTATTTCTTATTTCCCTATAGATTCTAGGGAAGAAGGTGAAGTTATATTTCTTCCCTTTTAAAATGTTCTTCCAATCCTGAAAGGTATATTTTCATAAAGATGCATCAGTTAGGAACAAACTATGGAATGGCACATCAAACATAATTAAGATTTTTGTCCTCTAAATCTGTGAGGTGAAATATGATGTGATGGCTGCAGCTTTTGGTCCAAATATTTTAATGGCAAATGCAATAGGTTTCTTACTTCCAAAACTGTTAAATCACTTTGACAATTAAAATCACAACAAAAAAGGCAGACTAGAAAATAGACCACATCTAGAAGGTAAAGGTAATCAGAGGCAGATTACTACCTTATAGGAAAATCCCTTTCAACATAGATGCTTTCCTGCTAAAAATTACATGTTTAAATTGAGAAATTAATTTAGTGTGAAATAAGGTCATAAAAGTATATGCAATCTAAAATAGAAAACATACTCCAAGACATATTCATGTCATATTCAACTAAGAATGATTATCAGACTTCTAATTAATTCTTTCTGGTTGTACTATGCTGTACTAAACAGCTTTAGGAAAATCAGTACCTAAGAATCTTTTCTTTTGAAGTTTAGTGTACATTAATGTTATGATTTATTATGATATATGTGAATTCTCACAGAACATGTGTATTTGTAGTGGGAGCTAGTTGTTACTTTACTCAAATGGTTTGTTTTTCAGTATTCTTAGCTCCAAAGAGCAATATTTTTCAAAAATAATCCAGGGGAGGAAAATTGGAAAATTAGTATATATATATATGTTGTTGTTGTTGTTAGGTGCTAACGAGTCGGTATCCGACTCATAGCGACCCTCATAGGGTTTTCAATGGCAGACTGTTTCGGGATTGCCTTGGGAGTGGATTGCCAGGCCCTTCTCCCATTTTTGTGGTGCTGGGAATTGAACTCGGGACCTAAGAGACTGCAGCACAGCGCTCTACCCACTGAGCTAAATCCCAGCCCATATATATATATATATATATATATATATATATATATATATATATGTATATATAAAATATATATTATATATTATTATATATTATATATATTATATATAATTGGAAAATTAGTATATATATATACACACATATATATGTATATATATGTATATACATACATACATACATATACATACATATATATATACATATATATATGAGTGTGTGTGTGTAGTGCATTCATTTCATGTGCTTCTGGTCCTTAGATCCTTTATCTATGGAGGAAATTAAATTAGCTACTTCATTAATACATCATAATGATTAAAAGAATAAATTACAATTTAAAAGTTTATATTCTTGAACAACTGAAAATTGTATGAAATACAGAAGTACATATAGAAATATTTAAAGTATAATTAAGGAGGGAAAGAGAATTCTCAATAAATGTCTAGTAGTTATAGTTGTTATATACATAGGAAGGGTGATAGTAGAAGAAATAGTTGATTCCAAATTATTTTTTCAATGGGATACATTTCTAAATAATTATTTTTATAATTAAAGTTCTATGTCATATTTATAAACATTACTGAAAATACCACAATAGTTACAAAGCACTGAAATGTCATTCACATGTGAAAAGTCACATGTTAAATTCTCCAGTAATTTAAATAACTAATAAAACATATCTCTATCTTCTATAAGATGAAAATCCACTTTAGAAGAAAGATTACTCTTCAATAATTTTGTATTGCTTGTTAATTTTTGCTTATTTGTTTTGTTTTGTTTTTAATCAACTGAGAATTAATTATGTATTTGCTTGTGTTTAGCAAGGAAGCAGGATACTTTCAGCAGTTATGAATTAACCTCAGGGTAAAGTAGTCATGGGCTGGGACTTAGCTCAGCTGGTAGAGCGCTGCTCTGCAGTCTCTGAGGTCCTGAGTTCGATTCCCAGCACTGCAAAATGGGAGAAGGATGTGGCAATCCACTCCCAAGGCAATCCCGAAAAAGCCATTGAAAACCCTATGAGGGTCGCTATGAATCAGATTCGATTCGATGGCACCTAACAACAACAAGAACAAAGTAGTCATGACTTTATTGCAAACTGTATATACTATATGTGTGAATGTATATATAAATTCTCTTTGCGTATTGATCTGCCAATATGCCTTCTTTTATCCTAATTTATAGTGATTCTTCATAAAGACCATCAGTCTTATAGGTGATCTACAAAAAATAATAGCAAACAACATGCATAATATTGAAGGGTTAAAACTTTCAAGATTGGGGATAATGAAATCAACTACCATATCACAAAATGTGATACTTCATGATGATGGCTCTTTAAATGCTATGTAAATATTGCAACAAATCCACGCATATATACATATGTACACATACAGACATCTGTATTCCAACACCTTTGGGCAAAGCAAAGATTTTTATTTATTGTTAAGATATGTAATTTTTCTCTGGTAGAATGCACATGCTACATTTTTTAAATACTTAATATTTAACTTCAGAAAATGAAAGTGCACTGGAGAATCACATTTCAAAATACATGAATTTAAAAATATTAAGCTACTTTATGCATATCTTCTCAAAATCTATTTCTATAAACCTTAAATCCTCATAGATAATTACAGGTAACAAGTAAAAAATATAAATAGTCATCACCACTGCCTCAAAAATCTGCTTGTGAACTTATAAATCCCAATAAGAAGTTTCTTTTTCATTGTGTTTAACTGAATCCCCAAGTTCTTGATATTTGAAATTATTTTTCATAGGTTCCTGAAAGTTTGAATTTGCTAGTCACTTTTTAATTTACTTTATAGCTCATTGGACTAGCATTACTTCTCAACTTTCCTTCTATCAAATGGTGAAAAAGCTTTGTCACTAAGTGATAATAACAATTTTGTTACAAGCAGTATTCTCAATTGTCAGTGAAGCTTAAGAATATGAATTATATACTTGTAATTTAAATATTGATTTAATGACATACTAGGTATTGTCACAAATGAGGTAGTAAATTTTTTTTTGAAAAGCTATGCTCCATAGTTTAGTCTCTGATCTATAAGAGTTAATATGAGGAGTGTATAACTTCATTTTTATTCAAATGGTGCCCATGGTTTAAATTACTAACATATATTTAAGATGCAAATTACACATATAAATTTGAATGAATTTTGTCAGCATAACTTCTCATCTGATATGTTTTATTTTTATTTCTATTTTATGATGATAGTATATGGAAGATCAGTTGTGTGCTTTATACCTAATAGATACAAATATTACAAAAGAAATTGATTGACCAGATGTGTAGCACAGTAAAATGAGTGTGGAATATCATAACTTGACAAGATCATCAAATGAAGATTCATAAATGACTGACATTTCAATTAAAATTAAGAAGAAAAATTTAAAGAAAATTAAATAATAAAACTCACTACTCAGGTGTAGTTAGGAATATTTTTGCACTAAAATTAAAAAGAATAAAATGAGTGAAACGTATATGATTTAGGCACAATAACAAAGTAAAAGTCTGTTTGCGTTTGCTGTGCAATAAAATTGGAAATTAATAAATAATAAGACATTCCTCATTCGTTTTACAACTTACAGATGCCTAGTGAAATCTTCCCCCCACATGTCTGTCAATTTGCTGCACTGTGGGGGCTTGTGTGTTGCGATGAGGCTGAGAGCTCTGCCACTGGTACCTCAGATATGAGCAAGGTTACCCATGGTGGACAGGTTTTCAGCTGAGCTTCCAGACTAAGACAGACTAGGGAGTAGGACCTGGCAAGCCACTCCCGAGACAACTAGACATTGAAAACCCTATGGATAGCAAAGAGACACTGTCAGATATAGTGCCGGAAAATGAGGCCCCCAGGTTGGAAGGCACTCAAAAGACTACTGGGGAAGAGTTGCCTCCTCAAAGTAGAGCCTACCATGATGATGGAAATGGAGTAAAGAGCCAGGGACCTCCATTTGCTGATGTGGCATGACTCAAACATGAGGAGAAACAACTGTAAACATCCATTAAGAATTGGAACATTGAATGTATGTAGTATGAATGTAGGAAAATTAGAAATCATTAAAAGAGAAATGGAGCACATAAACATTGACATTCTAAGCATCAGTGAGCTAAAATGGACCAGCATAGGACATTTTGAGTCAGACAATCATATAGTCTACGATGCTGGGAATCATAAATCATAAATCATAAATCAGAGAAAGGAGGTTGCATTCATCATGAAAAAAGACATTTCAAGATCTGTCATGAAATACAATGTTGTCAGTGATAGAATAATATCCATATGACTATAAGGAAGGCCAGTAAATATGACTACTATTCAAATTTATGCACCCACCGCTAAGGCCACAAATGAAGAAAGGGAAGACTTCCATCAGCATCCGCAATCTGAAATAGATCAAATATGCAATCAAGACATACTGATAATCACTGGTGACTGGAATGCAAAGGTTAGAAACAAAGAAGAAGGCTCAGTACTTGGAAAATATGGTCTTGGTGACAGAAATGAAGCTGGAGATCACATGATAGAATTTTGTCAGACCAATGACCTTTTCATTACAAATACATTTTTTCAACAACATAAATGGAGACTATACACAGGGACTTCACCATATGGAACATACAGGAAAGGAATTGACTACATATGTGGAAAGAGACAATGGAAAAGCTCTGTACAAAATGTCAGAACAAGACCAGGTGCTGACCGTGGATCAGACCATTAACTTCTCATATGCAAGTTCAAATTGAAGCTGAAGAATATTAGAACAAGGATATGAGAGCCCTGGTATGACCTTGAGTATATCCCACCTGAGTTCAGAGAACACCTTAAAATAGGTTTGATGCTTTAGTCACAAATGATAGGAGACCAGAAGAGTTGTGGCATGAAGTCAAAGATATCATTCAAGAAGGAAGCAAAAAGTTCTTAAAAAGACAAGAAAAAAAGAAAGAACCAAATTACATGTCAAAAGAGACAGTAGAACTTGCCCTTGAACATCGAGCAGCCGAAGTAAAAGGAAGACATGATGAAGTTAAGGACTTAAACAGAAGATTTCAGAGGGCTGCTTGAGAAGACAAAAACAAATATTATAATGACATGTGCAAGGAGCTGGAGGCAGAAAACCAAAAGGGAAGAACATGCTCTGTGTTTCTCAAGCTTAAGGAAGTGAAGAAAAAACTCAAGCCTTGAGTGGCAATAGTGAAAGATTCTACAGGGAAAATAATAAATGATGCAGGAAACATCAAAAGAAAATGGGAAGAATACACAGAGTCATTATACAAGAAGGAATTGGTACATGACCAACCATTCCAGAGGTTGCATGTGGAGAGGAAGCAATGGTGTTTAAGGATGAAGTGAAAGCTGCTTTGAAAGAACTGGTGAAACACAAGGCTCCAGGAATTGATGGGATACCAATAGAGATGTTTCAACAAGCAGATGCAGCACTGGAGGTATTAACATGTTTGTGCCAACAGGTTTGGAAAGCAACTACTTGGCCAACTGAGTGGAAGAGATCCATATTTGTGCCTATTCCCGCAAAAGGGGATCCAACTGAATGTGCAAACTATCAGACAATATCATTAATATTGCACACAAGCAAAATTCTACTAAAGATCATCCAGAAGTGACTCCAGCAGTATATAGATAGGGGATTACCGGAAAATCAAGCGGGATTCAGAAGAGGGCGGGGAACCAGGAACATCATTGCTGATGTCAGGTGGATATTAGCTGAAAGCAGAAAATATCAGAAAGATGTCTATCTATGTTTTATTGACTATGCAAAGGCATTTGATTGTGGGGATCATAATAAATTATGGATAACACTTCGGAAAATGGAAATACCAGGACACGTAATTGTGCTCATGAGAAATCTCTATGTGAACCAGAAGGTAGTTGTGTGAATAGAACGAGGAAACACTGAGTGGTTTAAAGTTGAGAAAGGTGTGCATCAGGGCTGTATACTTTCACCCTATTGCTTCAATTTATACACTGAGCAAAAAATCCAAGAAGCTGGACTTTATGAGGAAGAACTCGGCATCAAGTTTGGAGGAAGACTCATTAACAACCTGTGTTATGCAGATGACACAACTCTGCTTGCTGAAAGTGAAGAGAATTTAAAACATTTATTGATGAAGATCAAAGATCATAACCTCCAGTATGAGTTATGACTAAACATCAACAAAACAAAAATCCTTAAGCCTGGGTCAGCACGCAATTTCACAATAAATGGAGAAAAGATTGAGGTTGTCCAAGATTTTGCTTTGCTTGGCTCTATAATCAACACCCGTGCAAGCAGCAGTCAAGAAATCCAAAGACGCATTGCTCTAGGAAAAGCTGTGGCAAAAGATCTCTTTAGAGTATTGAAAAGCAAAGATGTCACATTGAAGACGAAGGTGTGTCTGACTCTTGCCATGGTATTTTCAGTTGCATCATATGGTTGTGAAAGTTGGACATTGAACAGTAGAGACAGAAGAAGAATTGATGCTTTTGAATTGTGGTGCTAGAGATATCTATTGATGCAGCAAACATCTATTGATGAAACGTCTATTGAATATACCATGGACTGCCAAAAGAACCAACAAATCCGTTCTAGAAGAATTGCAACCAGAGTGCTCCTCAGAAATATAAATGGCCAGACTGCTTCTTACATATTTTGGACATTTAGTCAGGAGAGATCAATCTCTGGAGAAGGACTTCATATTTGGGAGAGTGGCTTTGTTGTTGTTAGATGCCGTCAAGTCGGTATCTGACTCATAGCCACCCTCATAGGGTTTTCAATGGCGACTGTGTCTGGTTTGCCTTGGGAGTGGATTGCCAGCTCCTTTTCCCATTTTTGCAGTGCTGGGCATTGAACTCGGGACCTCAGATACTGCAGTGCAGAGCTCTACCAACTGAGCTAAATCCCAGCCCGGGTGAGTGGCAGGTCAACGCAAAAGAGGAAAACACTCCACCAGATGACACAATGTCTACAACAATGGGCTTAAACATAAATGAGATCATTTGCCTGTCTCAGAATCGGCAAGTATTTCGATCTGCTATACATAGGGTCGCTGTGAGTCAGACCCAACTCGATGGCACCTAACAAGAACAACAAGGGAAATCTTTTTTATTATGCATTAATAATAACAACCTTACAACATGAACTAATGATCAGCCAAATTTTTCTCTTATGTTAAAATAGACATGGAATGGATTTTAATTTTTTAGTGATTTGTTAGCCTAATCACTCATAGCATATAATATGATATATATGTATATGTATATGTATATGTGTGTGTGTATATATATATTTGTAAGTATTCATAATTTTACTCTAAGTATAGAATTATACATTTCCCCAAAACATACTACATGTGTTCTACATTTAGCATGTAATGCAACACTAGCTTTTGATTCAATATATATGTGTGTGTGTGTTTGTACATATTACATATATACACGTATATATAGATGGTGGGTTATAGGCCTCGAGATTCATTTTTTGTCTCGGTATACTGTGCCTGGTTTGTTTTGTTATTTTTATGTTTTAAAACAGAGATAGAGTTCATCTCATTTTCAATGCCATCTTGACATTTGGAATCCATTGTCAGGAGCATGATCATTTAATTATTGTATGTCATGTCCCTGCCAGGAGTAATAAAGGTCACTTACCAAAAATTCCAATTAAAATTTAAACTTTATGTTAATAATCTGTTACACAGAAACCCAACATTTTCAATAGTTACTTTTCTCAAGTCAAGTAGCAGAACATCCAGATAATTAACAAGCAAGAAATACAGTTTCAATTAATAAGACTGTCTTTCCCTTTTTGTACCCTGGTCACTTCCCCATGACACCTCACTTAATTTTGTCCCTTTTGTTACCCCAAGGAGAAAAGGAATTAAACTAAGGAAACAGGGAAGAAGACATTTTGTTCTCTCAAAAGAATTTGAGTAAGTCCTCATAGAATTTGAATGTGTGCATTTTATACTAGTTATGTCAGAGAAAGAATCAGACTCAGGAAAGAGTGTTTATAAAGGACCCTTCTCATTTAACTGCCTAGCTGAAGGAGTGAAAGAATGGAAAAGTAATTTTGAGGGGAAAATTGCTGAGAAATTAGTGTGGCAGGTTCTGTAGCAAAATGCCCACTCATACATCTTAGAAGGAAGGTGTGAAATTCTGTGTTATCTGAAGGAAGATTACACGTACTGTGTTACTCTTCACTGGTAGAAATGAAGTTTCAAAATTGAAAAATGTCTTTTGTTAACTTTCTGAGACAAAGGCCTGTATTTTATTTCTTGATTATGGGTGTGTTTGAGTCAAATAGTTTTGAATATATAATTTCTTTGCAGTGATTGCTTCATATGTAAAGTTTCAGTAACACTTTCACCCTATTCTTTAATTTTTTTCTAGACATAATTTCAGCAAAAACCCTGATTTTAGGTCATTTATGTTTCAAAGGTGCTCTTCCAGTCATTACTCATGAAGGAAGAAGGTTTTTGTTCATTATCAAGGCAATTGTGAAGAAAGCAAAAGCATTGGAGCTTTTCAGCAAGGATGTTAATCCTAGGTTATGTCTAGAGGTACAGATGGCCAACTGTGGAAATCTTTTGCCTACTGTCACAGTTACATTGCTCTGGAAGGTGGTATCCATTTAATTCTCAGCACTGGAATGCCCAAATCATGTCATCATAGGCGTAAGTTGGAGATACTGCAGATTTGGTTCCAGACTACCAAAATGGAGTCACACAAATTTTATGGTTTCCTAGCATGTAACATCCAGCAGCCATATCCCTGTGGCATCTGATCCTGTCAGATCTCAGAATCTAAGCAGGGTCGAGCCTGGTTAGTACTTGGATGGAAGAGGGCCTGGGAACACCAGCTGCTGTAGGCTTGGGAGACAGACCCGGTAACCCATTCCCAAGAATCAATCCACCATTGAAAACCCTATGAACAGCAGAGAGGCACCTACAATAGTGTTTTGCCGCCTGTATGTAGGATGGCTATGAGTCAGATACTGACTCCATGGCACCTAAAAACAGTAACTGCTTGTAAAGGCTGGGATTTGGCTAAGTTGATAGAGCACCACTCCGCAGTCTCTGAGGTCCTGAGTTCGATTCCCAGCACGGCATAAATTGGAGAAGGAAGTGGCAATTCATTCCCAAGGCAATCCCGAAATAATCAGCCATTGACAACCCTATAAATGGTTGCTATGAGTTGGACTGAGATTTAGTTCAGTTGGTAGAGTGCTGCACTGCAGTCTCTGAACTCCTGAGTTCAATTCCCAGCACCCCAAAATGGGAGAAGGACCTGGCAATCCACTCCCAAGGCAATCCTGAAACAGTCAGCCACTGAAAACCCTAAGAGGGTCACTATGAGTCGGATACTGACTCAATGGCACCTAACAACAACAACAACAACAACATGAGTTGGACATGACTGGATGGCACCTAACAATGCATGTAAAATTTATATTGACACTCCATTGTAGTGTGTTAAGTTTGTACTAGTATTATGCCTAAAAACAATGCACCTCCTTCAACTTATAAATACTAAGGCTCATCTGAGTATTCAGTAAGTTGTAATATTTTTGCTGTGGAAGGTCTTGTAACAGTATTGATTATTCTGCTAACTGCTCTGAGAGGTGGTTCCTGGAGACTGCGATGGCTGTAGCCATTTCTTTTTAGAAAGACAAAGAATCTTGCCCATCAACTGACTCTTCCTTTCACAAATGATTTGTCTGTAGCATGTCATGCTACTTGATGGTCACATTTTTCACAGCAGAACTTCTTTCAAACTTGGAGTCAGTCTTTTTAAAACCTCCCATGCAGCACTCTAATTTTTTTTGTTTTCATTTCAACTATGTTCTCCCCATCTGCACTGAGACTTAATACCATCTCGAGATTACTGGCTTTGCTATTCCATAAAAAGTATCTCCTCATGCCTTATGTTTTGTCATTGCCTAGCAGAATTCAGCCACATCTTAAGGCTTCACTTCAAGTTCTCTTTCTATTTCCACCATATCTGCTGCTAATTCCTCTACTGAAGTCTTGAACTCCTCAAAGTCATCCATGTGGGTTGGAATCAACTTCTTGCGAATTCTTGTTAGTATTCATATTTTGACCTATTGCAAATCACAAATACTTTCAATGGCATTTAGAATGGTGAATCTTTTCCAGAAGGTTTGCAATTTACTTTGCCCAGATCCATCAGATGAATCACTATGGCAGCTACAGACTTAGTAAATGTATTTCTTAAATATTAAAATTGAACGTCAGAATTACTTCTTGAGACACGGATTGCATGTGGATGTTGTGTTAACAGGCCTGAAAAACCATTCATCTCATTGTTAATCTCCATGCATTGTCAATGAGCAGCAACATTTGAGCAGGATTTTTTTCCCAAACATTAAATCTTAAGTGTGCCTAAAATATGCAATAAACCATATTGCAAACACATGTGCTGCCAGTCAAGCTCTATTATTTCATTTATGAAGAACAGGAAGAACATATTTACTCTAATTTTTAAGACATTAGAATTTTTGGAACGGCAAATGTACACTGGTTTCAACTTAAAGTATTTACCTGTACTAGTCCTTAAGGAGAAAGTCAATCTTTTAAGTTTTGAAGCCAGACAGTGACTTTCCAGTAGCTTCAAAACTCCTGGATGGCAAACTCCAATATAATTGTGCTTCATTTGCACTGAAAATACCTTGTTTAGTGTAGCCATACTCATCAATTGTTTTAGCAACATCTTCTGAATGAATTGCTGCAGCTTCAGCATAAACATTTATTTCTTCATCTTGAAATTTCATGTTACAGAGTTGGCCTTTTTTCCTCACACTTCATGAACCAAACTCATGTTTGTTTCTAACGTTTCTTCTGTAGCCTCCTTACCTCTCTCAGGTTTCATACACTTGAACACAGTTAGGACTTTTCTCTGGATTGGGGTTTAACTTAAGTTAAAACATGGCTCAGTTGAACTTTTACCCAGGCCACTAGAACTTTCTCCATATCAGAAGTGGTTGTTTCACTTTCTTACCATTTGTGTGTTCAGTGTGGCATTTTTGATTTACTTTAAATACTTTTCCTTTACATTCACTACTTGGCAAACAGTTTGGCACAAGAGGTCTAGTTTTCAATCTATCTAGGTTTTTAATGTGCTTCCTAACCTGCATAATTTCTAGCTTCTGTTTTAAGGTAAAGGCGTGATTCTTTCACTTACGTGCTTTCAGGCTATTGTAAGTTTATTATTTGGCCCAATTCCAATATTATTCTGTCTCAGGCAATAGGGAGACCCAATGAGAAGAGGAAAGATGGAGGAAGGACAGACAGTGGAACAGTGAGACACACACATTGGCCAATTAAGTTTGCCATCGGATATGGGTTCGGTTTGCGGGGCCTCCAAACATTTACAATAGTAATATAAAGGTCACTAGTCACGATCAACATAAAAGCTATAATAACAATGGAAAAGTTTGAAATAGCTTGTGAATTACCAAAAGATAATTCCACGACACAAATTGAGCACATACTGTTGAAAAAATGACTATGATAGGCCTGCTGGAATAAACTTTCAATTTGTAAAACCAAAACCAAAACCAAAAACAAAACTATTTCCTGCAAAGTGCAATACAGGGAAATGCAAAAAATGAGGCACCTGTGTTAAACAATGTTTTCCAAAATCATTGTGGAACATGAACAGGCAGGAATTCCATGTTATTACTTCAACTATGATCTTTAAAAACATTTCCCACCTTTGCTCTGTAACCTTTCCTGAAATCTTAAGATTTCCAAATTTTTGGTCCATTGTTTCATTTTAATCATTCATAGAAAAAGTTGAACATGCTGTTAAATTTAGTAACCTTCTTTTTCTCACTGAGATAGAAAAAAATAAAATACTATTCAGAGGATCTTGTTTACAAATATGTTTATTATTAAATATAAGTTTATGTTTAATCTATAATTTCTGTACCTCAGAAACATTTTAGATGAGTTTCAGTGCCATGGTGCATGCCAATAATCCCAGCTACTAGGGAGGCTGAGGCAAGAAGATTGATGGTTTGAGGTCAGAGACAATCTGTACAACGTAGCAAGACCTTGTCTCAAAATGAAAAAGAAAAAAAAATCATTAAAAAGGGGCTGGGTTGTGGCTCACTGGTAGAACACCAGCCTACATGCATGAGGCTCAGGCCATGGACTCAAACCCTTAATACTTAAAAAAATAAAATAAAAATTAGATGATTCACAAATTGCACACACACACACACACACACACACACACACACACACACACCGAATAATTCTAACAACAAATAAAGGGATAGTACTCAAATAATAAGTGCAAATGGAGATTTGTGTTGAAAAATTAAGCTAAAAATAACTATTGAAGTTTAATAAAATCACAGCTCTTCATTTATTATCCATAAATTCAAAGTGGAAATATAGTGAAAAATTGATTATAGTAGTAGAACACATATTGTTGTTTGGTACCATCGGATGGCATCTGACTCAGTGACCCTATGTACAACAGGAGAAACACTAGCCAACACTGTGCTATGCATGGCACTATTGTCAGTGTTTCTTGGCTATTCATGAAGTTTTCAATGGCTGATTGCTTTTTTCTCTTTTTGGGGGGAGAGTGAGTGGGCTGCCAGATCCTTTTCCCAAGCCTACAGCACCTGGTATTCCCAGGTAGTGTACTGTCTAAGTACTAACCAGGCCCAACCCTGCTTAGCTCTGGAGATCTCACAGGACCAAACACCACAATTGTATGGCTGTAGGCAGTAGAAGACATACAAGTCCAAATTTAGGATGAAAAGTAAAAAGTTTAAACATAAACACAAAGAATAATTTCTATTGTGTTTTTTTATATGAATGATTTAACAGTTTTGAATAGGGTCCTCAAGATCAATTTGGCAACATCTATAGAAATCTTCTTCAAATGAACATTTCTAAATTTACTTTGGTAGAAATTGAATAACAATATCCAAAAGTAAAATTCTGAAACCACATCCTGAACTTAAAATACACTTAAGTCCTACCAGAAGAGGTTAGTCATGAAATGCAGTCCATGGAAAGAATGAATTGATAATGAAACTTAATTGATCAGAATGGAAGTATAGATTTAAATTCAGATTGGTGAAATTATGGTTTCCCAGACTAGTAGTGATAAAGCCACATTTTTCATAATATGGTAAACATTTTTCTTCTTCACTTAATAATTGCTTCAGTAAAGAAAGGATAAAATCATGGAGGAAAATTACAATTCTGAAGCAAGTGGTAATAACTATTCATTCTTTTGTATTTTTATGTCAAAAACTGAAATAGTTTAATAATTTCAGTGTTTTAGTTTTCATAAAAATTTGACAGGGGTTTAAAGTGATTTTTCAGGAATATTTTGTAGTTTGTTGTTAGATGCCATTTAATCAGGTCCGACTCATAATAACCCTATGTACAAGAGAATGAAAAAACCCCTGACACTGTGTCATGCCCAGCACTATATCGGTGCTTCTCTGCTATTCATAGGATTTTCAATGGCTGATTGTTTGGGGATTATTGCAGGAGTGGGCTGCTACGTCCTTCTTCTATCAGGAATATTTTACTTTTAACAAATGTGGACAGTGACAGTTGCAATAATTTAGGTATTTTATATACAGACTCAAAATGCTAAAAATATAAATATTTATGCCCCCTAAATCTACAATGCCTTAATGAAATATAGTAGTTTCATTTGTTCATTTTTAAATAATGTGTTATATGCTAATTATTGATGAAGAATTGAAAAATAACTTTTTGTCCTATAACATGTTCCAGACAACAGATCCATATTCCAAAATGCCTTTTAATAACAGCATATTGATGTTAGCAAGTATATGTAAATATATCACTTTTATTACTATATTTTAGTACTTATAGTTGGAAGTGATCTATAGCCATGCCACCCTGGCATCAGATCTTCTTAGACCTCAGAAGCTTAGCAGAGTCGAGCCTGGTTAGTCCTTGGATGGGAGATTACCTGGAAATATCAGGTGCTGTAGACTTAGAAGAAAAACCCAGCAGCCCAGAAACAAACAGCCATTGAAAACCCTATGAGTAGCAGAAAAACACTGACATAGTGCCAGGTATGGAAGTGTTGGGAAGTGTTTCCTCTATTGTACATAGGGCTGCTATGAGTTGGGTCTGACTTGAAGGCACCTTACAAGGAGTTGGAAGTGGAAAGAAGGAAGACAGAGACATAACACCTACTGAACATGTAACATTGGCAAGGTTGCATTCATAAAAATAAAGTATTTCCATTACAAAGAAAGAGAGGCTTAAAAAACTATCACTGAATCAAAATCACATTTGAAAAAATACCATCATCCCCAAACATGTATATCCTATTACCTATATTCTTTCAACAGCAATACAAATGAGAATAGGATTTTTAAGTTTAAACAATTATCACTGAATCAAAATCACACTTGTAAAAAAAAATCATCATCCCCAAACATATATATACTATTACCTATATTCTTTCAACAGCAACACAAATGAGAATAGGTTTTTTAAAAATGCTTAGAGCAGTAAGGCCAACTTGGCCCTGAAACTCTCCTTTCGTGAAATTGGACATCCATGTATTTGGCCACTGTGCATAAACAGGATGTCACAGTTTTCACAGACAAGAAGTATCAATGCATCACAATAGATATGTGCTTTGAAACCATTTGGGGGCTAGGAATTGTGTAGGAAATTAAAACATACAATCAATGGTCACCACAGATCCTGGAAGGATTTTTAAGGAATATAGAGAAAGAAATCTATTTGATCTAACAAAAAGTTTCAAACTGATACTGATGGGGATTTGGGAGAGAAAGCATCTTGGGAACAGAATCTGTATTCTTCATCCAAATGGAAACACAGCATATTCTGACACTGCAGAGTGCCAGATGTTAGTGTTGAACAATCCATTACCAAAAACAATTAAAGTACTTCACAGATGTTTGTATATTTCACAGATGTGTGTACCACACTAACACAAATGAGTGCAATTTGTGGGGAAATGCTTTTACAAAAACACTAATGAAGTGTTTTAATTCTCTTCATTAATGAAGTTAATAATTTCCTTTTCTTATTTTTATTAAAGATAGAATTAAATTGAAACATAAGTAAGAATATTTTAGGGAAAAAAATCTATCTACCTTTTTTCCATGTCCCCATTATGTGCTGGAAGAACATAAATTTTCTAATAGCTTTACATTCCTGTTTTCTCTTATTACATCCAATTTTACTAATCATACAAGCACCTATAATTTGTCTCTAAAAATTGTCAGATTCTAATGCATGATTTTCTTTATTAATTGCAAATGGGAGAACCCCTAATCTTCAAAATAAAAAAACTAAAATGTTCGAAATTCTGAAATTGTTAAGTACCAATATGGCATCACAAGTGGAAAATCCCCCTTCTTCTTTATGTGATTGTTTGCAGTCAAAATGCTAAAAATATTGTATAAAACTTTATAAAATTGCCTTCAGGTAGGGTTATAATGTTTGAAATATAAATGAACTTTTTTGTTCAAACTTGGTTCCCAAACCCAATATATCTCAGTTATTATTGTTGTTGTTAGGTGCCCTCGAGTCGGTATCTGACTCATAGCGACCTGTGTGCAATAGCCGAAGCACTATTGTCAGTGCTTCTCTGATCTTAGGGTTTCCCATGGCAGATTGATTTTTGGGAGTGGGTTGCCAGGTCCATCTTCCAAGCCTACAGCACCTGGTGCTCCCTGGTGGTCTCCCATACAAGCACTAAGCAGGCCCGAACCTGCTTAGATTCTGGGATGTGACAGGATCGGATGCCACAGGGCTACGGCTCCAGGTAATATATCTCAGTAGGAATTTTTAAATATTACAAAATATAATAATAATAGTAAGGAATCTGATACAATTCTTGTCCCAAACATTTCAGATAAAGGATATTCAACCTGTATTGTTACTTTCTGTCATGTAATTGTCAAGTACATGATCAGGCACTAGAATTAACTTTAGGAAAATTTTCATCACACTCCTGGCACATACTTCATGAGTAAGTTGTAGTTAGTGTACACATTTTTTAATTATGTGGTTTCACTTCTCTTTTGGATTTTAAACTCTGTTTTGATGTATTATAAATTCAGTGCAATGGTTAAAACAAGTTAAACTTTCCTGATATATTTCTTTGGGAGATTACACAATCTCCCAAAAGTCTTTTTGAGATTATACAATGGCACAAAAGAATTTATACTACCTTTTTTCACTGATATTTTTCCTGTCCTCTCCATGGGGTGCCACTTTAACTACAGAGCGTAAAAAATCTTGTCTCCCTATCAAAGCCAATTCTAGTGCGCTGTTATAAGCAGTTAATTTCCACAAGCCTTGAAGTTTTGAGCCATTGTCTGCCGACTTAGCATCACACCATTCTACACACACCACACACGTGCACATTCTCACACACACATTATCTATTTATCAGTCTATAACATACAGAGATAGGCTTTCTCACAGAGTTTGAGTAGTTCACTCTGCTGGGAGACACATGCCACTTCTTCAATATCCCTCGAGTCTTGAGGGTAGAACAGGCTTGCAGTGAAAGGCAATATTCCTATAGGGGTGAAAATTGCAATTTTCCCCACCCCCTGTGTAAACCTGTGGATTGGAAAATTAGCCTTATAATGTGCAAAATTAAAAGAATAGTGGGAGGAAAAAGATGTTACAAGGACATTTTTTAGACTTTGAATGTGGGCTCATTTGATGACAAATAAAAGAAAACTATACAGTTTAATAATATTAAAAAGAACAACAAAATGTCTATGACTGTAACATTGTTCAGGTTGTAAGAAAGAACAAAGAAGTCCTTTTCAACTTTTTATGTACTATATTTTTAAATAGATGTGCTTCCATGTGAAACTGGCATTTATTACTAATAGTTTTTGCATTTAAGATTCAGGGTAAAAGGGGGATTAGAATTGTGAATTCCAATTTTACTCTAACAGAGTGGCACAAAGAAAGAACCATTCTTAGTGTAATTTTTCAAGCTGTAGGTATTAACACTTTTGGAAGAAACTAGGTGCAATAAGTGATGATAAACATTGAAGCTGCTTTTAGAACCAAAATACTCTGCCCCACCCTGAGTGCATATGTGTGTGTTAATGCTTTAAAGTGCTCAAAGTGAAAGAATAATGACCTTTCCTCATTCTATTCCAATGAATAGAATAATTGGCCATCAGTCTTATTATTACAAGGCAAAACCAGACATATTATTTCTTCTATTATTGGCCTGTTTTCGGAAAGTCCTATTTTTCTACTCTTAATAATTGAAACACTGCTATAATTGTTTCTCTGTCTTCCTTTATATTGTATGTACGCATACTTACTTGTATGACCGTATAAGTGCATGGATAAATACAAATATATTGCACAATGTATATACATGTATCTATAAATGAAAGTGAATTATACTTTTGAATTTGTCATACAAAAATCATCTACCTATATGCTTGGTTCATGCTGTAGGACATACTTCTCAGAAAAATTATTATGCTGTAATTTCACTCATTACATCTATTTAAAATGACTGATTTTGGCGTAGGTTTCTTATTTTTTATATATGATAATCTTTACCAATTAGTATATAATGAAATGCTATAAATTATGGAGATAAATTATATATTTTTGCATTATGTTACACGGTATAATCAGTTACATTATTTTACATACACGAAAAATATTCTAAAACATAAAACACACAAATTCAAAAATGACTATACATAGTGAATCACAATCTCACTCACTGTTAATGGGTGACGCGGCACATTGCCTGTATGGGTGTTAACAAGGCAAATTATGCAATGACTTCTCTTAAGTTTTTTATTTAAAAAATTGTCAAAGGTCTCCCTTATCACCTATATTCAAAAAAATTAATGATGAACCAAGATAAACATTGGATAAAACTGTTGAAGCTATTTTATCCTTTCACAGTAAAGAGCATGTGAATTGTTTTCCACACACTATTGCTAAACAAATTTCCCTCCGGTTTTCTACAGATACATTTAGGAAAGACAAACTCAAAATAAGTAGTAAAACTCTCCAGCAACTGATTAATGTATATGAGAGTCATAGATTTGTCAAAGATATCTTCTGGTAGTAGCTCCATTGAAAGGAAGTTAAATGTAACTACCAGCTCTAATTCTATGTTTCCTCTGGCAGCTTCACTATGTAACCCTACAGCAGCCCTGATAATATAGATATGAGGGAGAAATTAATTGTCCCAATTCACAGTCATTTAAAGAAGTTCAAATTCTTATAATGAGAAATAGAATAGTTTATCACACCCCATGTGGCATGAAGAATTCAGCTTTCTGATTCTTCTGTGAAACAACTTATGGCAAGCAAGAATCCATGTTGAATCCTGAAGAACAATTATGAACTCCTCCTGCTGTCTTTATGCATTTTAACAGTATGCCACAGAACTATTGTATGATGGAGGAAATCACTAACTAGTCAACATGATCAGGGAAATAATTAGTCATCTAATAAAATATAATTTGACCCAAATCATTACTTTCATATATGTTGTTGTTAGGTACCGTCAAGTCAGTGTGAGACTCATAGCGACCCTACATATAACGTGAAACTCTATTGTCATGCTTCTCTGCTATTCATAGGGTTTTCAATGGCTGATTGTTTTTTGGGAGTGGGTTCTCCCAAGCCTACAGCACCTGGTGTTTCCAGGGTGTCTCCCAGCCAAATACTAACCAGGCCTCACCCTGCTTACCTTTTGAGATCTGATGGGATGGGACACCACAGTGGTATAACTACAGACAATTTTATATATACTTTTAGTTTATTTGGCATATAAAAATTTAATCATTGATGTTTTAAATGAATGCTTGAGGAAATCTAATTTACTATCTCATATACATTGCTCTGTATTGTTTGATAAACTCTTCCAACTTTCAATTCTAAGAATGCTAAGATGCTACTAAAGTTAAAGCAGTATTAATGATGTTATGCTCAATACTCCCACTTTTAGCCCAGATTTAAGACAAGTTGACAGAGAATAAATTCTTGACATACAAACACTATGCTGGTTATCCTGATGATCCCTTGTGCCTCTATTATTGAAACTACTTAAGATCACTTAAACTGCTCTTTTTCTACTATGTAAATTCATTCATCATCATCCACTACAAAATCTTTTTGGAATGACACTGGCAATAAATTTATAAAGCCTTGCTGTTGTTGTTGTTGTTGTTGTTGTTGTTGTTGTTGTTAGGTGCTGTTGAGTTGGTATCCAACTCATAGTGACCCTCATAGGGTTTTCAATGTCTGGCTGTTTCTGGATTGCCTTGGGAATGAATTGCCAGGTCCGGCTCCCATTTTTGTGGTGCTGGAAATCGAACTCGGGACCTCAGAGACTGCAGCATAGTGCTCTACCAACTGAGCTAAATCCCAGCCCCATATAAAGCCTTAGTACACATTATATATGTGTACCCCATTGATAGATTCATCATAGCTCACATGTTTTGTGATTTGGAATTTTGTCCAATATAATGTACATAGTTTCCGTGAAAAAACATTGCATGAAATATTTTATATACAACTCGAATGTCAGGAATTCTTATTTTGTCTTTTTTTTTTTTTTTTTCGGTACTGGGGGATGAACCCAGGGCTTCATGCTTTCATGTTTTGCAAGTGCTGGACCATTGAGCTGCACCCTCAGCTCATTTTTTACTTTTTGAGACAAGGTCTCACTAAGTTATGCAGACTGCCTCTGGTCTTGAAATTGCAATCCTCCTGCCTCAGCCACCCGAGCTGCTGGGATATCAGGCGTGCACCACCACGCCCAGCTTTTATTTTGTCATTTAATTTTTCTGACTTAATACTCTTTACAGGCTTAAAATTGGTATTATAAGTTTTTAAAATTATTTTTTACATATTATTACACTCTTTCCATATTTTCCAGTGATAATTGAATCTCTTTTTGTATTTTTTTTTAGACAAGAAACAGGATCTTTCTAAATTGTATAAGCTGTTTCTGGCCTTGAAATGGCAATCCTCCTGCCTCCATCTTGAGTCACTGGGAATACAAGAGTATACCACAGTGACTGGTAGCTTCTTGAATTTTTATGAAAATTATTGCTACTTGACCCTATTCAATATGTTGTTTTTGTATTACATGATAAAAATTTAACTAAGGGAATTATAAGAAATCTTTTATTCAAGCTGTTATTCGGATTTAATTTTTCCCTCTTTTTCTACTGGTCATCTTTGAAGTTTCAGCATGACTTTAAAAAAGTTTCCCCCTTTGGTCTCTGTGCCAAAACAATCTCTTGGTTCTCTTTTACATCTCTGAGGACTCCTCATTGGCCTCCTTTACACATTTCTTGAGAAATGTTATTTATATATTTCATATTCATTCTAACATTATGCGCTGTGTGTTTTTGTATCTCCAATGAATTCCCATGTGTTTTTGGCTTGTTAGTTTTTGTTTTTGTTTTGGCTATGTTTGTTGTTGTTGTCATTGATGTACCTGTAGATTCTTCTCTGCTTATTCCAAACTGAATACAGCTGAAGGTAAGAAAAATAAGACACAATTTCTGTAAGTTGAATCCAAACTTCTTGTTTAAACTACAATCCCATTTCACAACCAGACAGCATACACAAAAATGTCTCTAACTGGGCATATTGATAAATAACCTTTTTTTTTTCTCTACACTGGAATTACCTTTGAAAACAAATAGTACTTCTTTCTTAATAGTGCTATTTCTTCCAGTAATATCATTTCCTTTCTTCATATTTACTATTTTGGAGGCATTTCAATGTCTTTTATCTCTATTCAACACAAGTATTCAGACTCTAAATCTCTTTGATTATTTTATTTTTTTCCTTTCATCATCACTGTCATAAAAACTGTATAATTTGAGAAATGCTAATTAAAAGTGAAATAATGATATTGTTACCAAATAACATACTAATCTTGAAATAAAAATAAGCTAGAAATCAGATAATATGCCATGATGTTAGGAAATGATTGACAGAAAGAAAATATTAAAATTTTAATTTAATTGGTAATCCCTTAGCACAAATATTTCACAGAATTTGCAGTTGTCTTTATTTCATTTTAGCTAATTCTACTTTGTGATTCCCCTTTTACAAATATGAGAGGCCTTCCAAAATTATCTATAACATCATTTTTTCCTGAAGTTTTAAAATGCGTAGGTTTGGGTACATATGTTATGTATGTCTATACATATATTTATATATGAGTATTTATATATCGATTTTATATGTACACATATACATACACACGAATACATTTTTTAGTGCTGGGGGCTGGATCTAGGGCCTCACATAATCTAGGTAAGTGCCCTACCACTGAGCCAAACTTTCAGAACCCCCTCCTTTCCTCTTTTCCTTAAATTTTTGAGATAAAATCTTGCTAAATCATGTAGGTGCCCTTTGCCTCACACCTGCAATCCTCCTGCCTTACTCTCCAGGATATGATTTGAACATTTGACTTAAATCCTGGATCCATTACAATTAGTTTGTTCCATTATTTGGTCTCTCTGCAATATTTCTAAAGACACTGCAAACAGTATAAACCATGGTCTTAATTTTTTTTTGTCTCATTTGTACAATAAAGTGACAAAAGACACAATATTGCTAGTAAAAATATTGAAAATTATATATTCACACACTTATTAAACAATTAAACTTGTAAGACTGAAGAAAAATCTATAAACATATAAGAAACATATGTTGTTGTTGTTGTTAGATGACGTCCAGTCAGTATGCGACTCACAGCGACCTTCATAGGGTTTTCAATGGTTGACTGTTTCGGGATTGCCTTGGAAGTGGATTGCCAGGCCCTTCTCCTATTTTTGCAGTGCTGGGAATTGAACTCGGGACCTCAGAGACTGCAGCACAGCGCTCTACCAACTGAGCTAAATCCCAGCCCCAAGAAACATATCGAAGACACATATACACACATATATTCAATAAATTTTATTTCCCCTGCAAAACCCTGACAAGTATTAAAAACGTAGACTTACTAGGTACATTTATATTAGGGAATTTATTTCAGGACTGTGGGTTAGCTCAGTTGATAGAGAGTCAGTCTGCACTCTCTGAGGCCCAGGGTTTCATCTCTAGCATCACAAAAATGGGAGATGGACGTGGTAGCCCATTTCTAAGCAATCCCAGAACAATCAGCCATCAAAAACCCTATGAAGGTCACTATGAGTTGGACACAACTTGACAGCACCCAACAACATTTGTATTTATCTCTTTATCATTTATCACAGATTATATTAATGTGTAGAATATACACAAAAATATTGTTAAAGAGAAATACAGTGGTAAAATTCTAAATGTTGTTGTTGTTGTTAGGTGCCATCGAGTCAGTATCCGACTCATAGCGACCCTCATAGGGTTTTCAATGGCTGACTGTTTCGGGATTGCCTTGGGAGTGGATTGCCAGGTCCTTCTCCCATAAAATTCTAAATATACATAGAAAAATACATAGACTTAAGTACTGTCTGAAGTGTTAGATTTATTACACTCTTCTTTATATATTTCTGTATTTTGAAATATTTCTGAGATGAACATATAGCCTTATAAAGAACATTATTTTCAACATATAAATATTAATAACTGAGGCAACTTTTAGAAATCTACTAAGAGAAAATTATTTAATTTTAACATTTAAATTATATGGATTAATATTTAATTGAGTTAAACAGGGTTGAACTGCTGAACATACTATCATTTAAAATAATACACAGGGAACACAAATAATAATATCAAAGCAAAGAAATCTACACTAAAACAGTCCTCACTCACAAGTACTTGAAATCTAAACAAGATAACTGAATGGTTACTGAGAAATGAAAAGTCACTCTTCCGGTGCTGAGTCAGAAAAACATTTTTGTAGATGTAGGTGTCACGATAGAAATGGTCTATTCAAAGATACTTTGACTAACTTAAGAAAAAGGGCAGAGATGGAGTAAGAAAAACAGAAAATGATTCTAAAATGGAATAAGAATCCTTTTTTTCATAAAAAGATAAAAGAGAATATATACAGCCTAAAAGTTGGCTGTAAAGAAGCAGCAAGCAAGAAAGAGGTCATGGAAAATAAAAACACAACTGTCTAGTAAGAAAATCAATATATGTGTGCTAGAATAAAGCCTTGAAAATATACTAACATTTGTCAAATGGGAGTTTCTGAAAGAGAAAAGAATGATTGTGGAATGAAGGAAATAATCAAAATAACAATAGAATAAATTTTCACCGCACTAAAAAAAGACTTTGGGCATTCAAATGTCAAAATAAGTGACTCTCAGATATACAGAAATTTTGGATTTGAAACAATAAACATAATACCGTAAAATCTTTCAGAGTGGGAAAATAGCTACAGGCTGACAGATTATGTCCAAATAAACAGCGTAGCACGTGTAGCTGAAGTCCAAGCATCCTGTCCTCCCTCACTTTTTTGCATCAGTGAACTGCTACAGGCCCAACTTCCACCTGGCAGCATCTGTTTCTTTTCCTGAGATCTTCAGAGCTTATGCCAGAGAATCCAATGGCCCCATCCAATGCATGACAAAAAGTTGAAGCATAAATAGCTCTATTTCCTCTTTCCTTAGGTAGAATACTTTGAGGCACACTACACACACTGATTCCTAGAGATTCTCACAGCATTAGGCCTCAGATACCTGTTAGGTAGTTAGCATAAGTCTAGCAGGCAATAAGGAGAAATAGGGGATTAAAAATGGCTCTTGACATTAGGCCAAAATGAATGAAGCTACGTGAGTCTGTGGGACACTGGAAAGACTTTTCCAGTGGGTCCTATACCCACAAGTTTTATGGAGGAGCCTTATGTCTAATATGTAGTAAAACTCAAATGCATATTTGGGTTATATTCCCCTATTTTTCCAGTTACTCATATAGTTGCATTGTTTACATTGAGATTATCCTCTTTCCCTTTATCTCTGTACTTTGACTCTCCTCCCTATCCTACCTTCCGTAATCTTCCCTTCTCTCTGCTAGTTCCTCCCTTCTTCTACTCTTTATATTGTTTCCTTATCATTAAGTTTTGTGCATTTTTATATATCAACTTATGTATAGGATTTTTGGAAGGTAAATTTTCATCTAAAATGCTCTATCAGTCAGTGTTGTAAGGATACAATATAAAAAGAAAAAAAGCATTTCAAAACATTCAAGGATTCAGTATGTTTCTAAAGTGCTAAAAGATGATGGGGCATAGCAAAAGCTAGAGAATGAAAAGTAATGGAAATAAAGAGTGGTAAATAAAGGGCAACAGACAGGTAAATCATTGAAATGGAAGTCAGAATATTGGAGAATTTTTTGTTTTGTTTTGTTTTTTGTTAAATATACCGATGGATTATTAAATAAATTATTTTAATAATAAAACAATAGGAAGTCTAGAAATTTCAGATAAAAGAGAATGGGAGAATAAGGTGTATAAAGTGAGAAGTCAAAATGAGATAATTAAAATATTCTGCTCAGTTAAAAAGGGTAAGAAAATAAAACTATCTGACCTTGAGATTTGAAATAATGTGTGGCATGTGTTTTGTAATATACAATTATATTTCTTTCTCTGTGTTTGAATTATATTACTTGTTTAGAGAAAAGAAAAGTGTTTGTAAAACAGGGAATGATACCTGAAACTAGAAAGACCTTGTTGTTGTTGTTAGGTGCTATCGAGTCGTGTCCGACTCATAGAGACCGTCATAGGGTATTCAATGGCTGACTGTTTCGGGATTGCCTTGGGAGTGGGTTGCCACGTCCTCCTCCCATTTTTGCAGTGCTGGGAATGGAACTCAGGACCTCAGAGACTGCAGAGCGGCGCTCTACCAACTGAGCTAAATCCCAGCCTGAGAAAGACCTTACTGAATATGAAATGGGTATTAAGTACATTGATATAGTAATATGATAGAGGAAGCTACAGGGATTGGGAGATAAAAAATGAAGGAGGAAAAGTTTAAAGGGAAATATAAGGATATCACTTTCTTAATTTTACGTAATGGGTAGACAAGAAAGCTGTATAAAATTGAATGATTATGGCAACTGAGGTCTAAATATAGTACTTAGAAACAAAGGTAATCAATAGAAAATATAAATTGAAATGTAAGTAATAGTGATTGCATACTAAGGTAAGAGAGATTATTTAACTAAGCTGAATTCCACAGATTTTTTTTGTGAAAAATTAATTGAAGTTTGCTAAACACCCACAAATCAAGAAATCATTAAAATTTTGGCATGATTAAGCAATCAACTCTGGAGTCACACTGATTGTGACCTTGGGAAGGCTACTCCATGTGCATTATTCTTCATCTAAGTAATGGGGTAATAATAATGGCTGAGGTGAGAACTAAATGAAGTAATACACAAAAACAACTTAGAAATGTCAAGCACATATAAGAAATCAATTTTGCTGGGTGCTGTGACATATGCCTGTAATCCCATTGACTCAGGAGGCTGAAGCAGGAAGATGGCAAACTTGAGAACAGAGGCAGCCTGTGCAATTTAATAAAACCTTGTCACAAAATGAAAAATAAAAAAAAAAGGCTAAAGATATATTTCAGTGGTAAAACACTTGCCTAAGATATGCAAGGTCCTTGTTTCAGTCTCCAGTACTGAAAAAGAAAAGTGAAGAAAAAGAAAAGAAATGAAATGAAGAAAAGAAAAAAGAAAAGAAAAAGAAGGAAAGGAAAAAGGGAGAAGAGGAAAAAAAACAATTGATGTAACAAATCATGCTTTAGTTTGCTAGAGTTGCTGTGACAAAGTATCACAAACTGAATGGGATAAACAACAGAAATTTGTTGTCCCACAGTTCGGGAAGCCAGAATCTCAAGATCAAAATGTTGGCAAAGCAATGCTCCCTCTGCATGCCAGGGAAAGATCTGTTCCAAGCCCTTCTACTAACTTCTGGTTATAGCCCAGATCTTCACATGATATTGTGATTGGCTATTTATAAATCCTCAATTTTTGTAAAGGTAGCAGTGAAAGTGGCATAGGGAGGATCCTACTACAATGTGACCTCATCTTAACTGAGGATGTATGCAACAACTATTTCCAGATCATATCACACTCTGAAGTACTGGAGATTAATACTTCTACATAGGATTTGAGAGAGACACAGTTCAACACCTGCAAGTTCATTATGAAAGAACAAGATAATATCACATTTAGTATTATGTATTTAAGGACCTTATGAATCAAAAACAGAAAATGACAGTGTTTGCTAGAGTTGTAGAAATGACCAGTAAGTAGAGCTTGCTTGTCAGTTGGTAGATCACTGATTTGTACTCCCTGAGGACCCTGGTTCAATCTCCAGCACCACAAAAGTGGGAGAAAGGCATGACAATGCATCCCCAGAGCAATCTTGAAAAAATCACCCAATAGAAACCCTGTGAGGGTCACTATGGGTTGGATTCAACTCGATGGCTCCTAACAACAACACTATGCCCATTTATGCAGTCTAAAACTTTACTTGTATGTACATAAATCATTTTAAAACTAAAAAAAAAAAAAAAGGAAATACTGTTAATTTTAAATCGCTAAAAAGTAATGGTAATTATAAAGAAAGATTTAAAGATATTAACACTCCCTCCACATCTTAAAATTTGAGCAACATTTATTAAGTTAGTGAAAGAATTAGCTTTGATATTTTAACTCTGCAATCTTGTGAAACTAATAGTACAATCCATGACATTCCCACAATTTCAAATTTAATTCATATTTTGTTTTAAATTGTGACAAATGTCCTGAAACAGAAACTAGGGTAGAAAGACTAGCCTTTTCTATTTGGAAATTTGGGTGAAAATTGTATTAGGTAAATTGAATTTATATATAATATTTATATTTATATT